>LR812541.1:7065403-7142989 GCA_903798195.1 Danio kyathit | reverse complement strand
TTGTAAACTCACTTTGCATGAAACTGCGTTGATGTAACGATTGAGATTTGTGTACTTTGCTAGAACCTGCTTACTGCTATTCACATTCAAATGGTATTATTAGTTTAGTTTTAGACAGATGTCTGTGGATGTGTCCTTATCTTGGGTTAAAATAAGTGTTAGCAATCTGTTATCAGTGTCATAAATTTAGTTCTCTTCCTCATTCCAAAAACGATTGTGTTGTTACTGTTCTTCTAATCTGATATTATTCTGTTGAAACTCCTCAGTAGCTTTAAAAGGTTTTGTCAGAATGTTTGCTCTTCTCTGTGCATTGAAAGTGAATGGTGATTTAATACAAATAGCTCTAAAAGGTAGTAAATTCAAACAATGTATCGTAAACTTAATGTGGGTCAAGAAGTTGTTTTAATGTATACCTTAAATATTGGGTTTTTATTTAAAATGATCAAAAAAGTTTGTAAAGAGAATTACAAATGATTTCTATTTCAAGTAAATGCTGTTATGTTGAACGTTTTGTTTAGCGGGTATGTGTCTGCTCACAATTCACTGTAAAGCCACTATTTATGATTTAAACACATTTTTGAACATTTATGCCACTTTAGGTTTGGTTTCTGTGATGCCTTTACTGTGTAAAGACGCTTGTAATATGCTGAAAACAAAAAATTCAGGAGAAGTTTCTAAATAATTTCCACTTTTTTCATGTTACTGGTAGCAAGCTGTTTCTTGTTCACCAAATTGAATATTACAATTATTCACAGAGGATCATATAACACTGTTTGGAATTGCCAGATTATTGATGATTAAATTCTGTTTTGTTTGGAATGAATTACTATTAAAATTAGGCCTGCCCAGTTTAAACCAAATTATGATTTGATCGTGATGGCGAGCGCGAGTAATTAAAACAATCCTACTAGCATTACTTAAAAAACAGACAACTGTTACAGCAGAACCCACGAGCCCCCATTTCATTGCTATGGAGATGAAATGAAAGCTGTAAACTCACTCTCACTGTGGACTTTTGACCTGCTTGTGTGAGGTAACATTTCCTCTTTTTTCTCGGCTGTTACAGCGATGCTTGTGGATCCACACACACACACACACACACACACACGGGTGTTACTGTGCAGCGTGGGTTTTTTCCACCACATCTATCATAGATCAGCTTTGATAACCGCATATTATAGACTGTAACCGCGGCCATTTATCTGTATCCACGACACTCATCTGTGAATAACGCCAGAGCCGTGCTAACCATTAACGCAATGACCAATCACAAGTGTCTAAAATTGCATATGGAAAGCATTGTCATAATGCACCGTGAATGTGATGAAATCAATATGAAAAATGTAACACAATCTAAATGTAAAGGTTTTAAAGGTTTCATATATCTATATATAATATTTTATATATCATTTATTAAATTAGATTTAAAGTACTGTATTAATTTTCTTAATTTGGCATAACAACTGACAACTTATTGGAAAAAATGGTTTTAAAAAACAGTAGCAGTGTAGCGTGCTTATGCTCGGTCTTTCTTTGGTGCTGTTAAAATCACCACATCAAACCTGCAGCTCTGTTATGAAATTATACACTGTAAAACCCAAAAAGTTAAGGTAACTCAAACCATTTGAAAAAAACCGATTGCAACAAACTATTTAAGTTCAAAAACTAATCCTAATGAGTACTGTGAACTTAATCCATTTGATTAAACAAAGCAATTTGAGCACAGTAAAACCCAATAAATGAAGAGAACTCAAACCAACTGAGTACTGTAAAGCCCAATAAGTTAAGGCAACTAAAACCGTTTGAGGAAACCGATCGCTACAAACCATTTGAGTTAAACTAATCTATATGAGTACTGTGAACTTGCTCCATTTAAGTTGAAGTAATGAGGTATTTAAACTCATTACCTTCACCACTGAGTTCAAATCTTTTTTTCAAATGAGTAGAATTAACTTTCAGTCAATTTTGAGTTAACGACACTCATTTCTTTTGATAAAGTTGACTGTTGGGTTTTACAGTGTAGTAAATCACATTTTAAATCACAAATTGCAATTTGGATCAGATAAATCGCAATTAGATTTTTTCTCCAAATCGTGCAGCTCTTATTAAAATACTAATTTTAATACTACCAGTGTCATTTGTAACTTTTTTTTGTCAAATAAGTACAGCCTTATTGAACATATTTTAGTCCTATTTTAAGTCTTATTTTAAAAGCCCTACAAGCATTGACAGAACCAAACTCATGTCATCTGAAATTTATAAAATAGTTTAGGAACCAAATTCTTTGTTTTTGCGAAATTGAAAGCGTTTTTTTTACTGATCTTGGCCTCTGCGCAATGGTAAATGTACACATGTAAGTCTTTAAAGCGTGACTAAACTCATTGTCTTGCAAATACAGAAGATTTTAAGAGTTCAGTCCCAAATGCTCATCTTTTTAAATTTATAAAATAGGGCAAAGAGTTTTTTCAAACCTCTGTCCATTCTCAATTTGCACTCGCTCACTTATTATTGTATATCTAACTAACCAAAAACAATGATAATGCATAATACTGTAGTATACGTACTGCATTTGGTGAATGAGACTGCACACTTTCACACTGCATAACGCTCAACTTCAGACACATTTAACATGGGACTTCATGTTTGCTTATTTGTTCTCACAGTCATCGTGTTGCGAGCAACTCCGCTGCTGCTAAGTGTTAAACAGTTGTGCATGTAGAGAGTGAGAATGAGAACGAGAAAAACAGACAGACAGACAGGGAAATCAGAGAGGCGACAGGGGGCTCGTGCGTCTGCTTTTACAATGACTGTCTGTCAGACTGTGTAAGAACGAAGGCAAGAGTTAAGAAGAATAGAAGACTGAAAAATCCACATGCTCCTCTTCTTCTTTTTTTCATGTTTCTCCCAGGCTGAGTCACTGTCGAGGAGTGGGAAGATCTAGAGAGAGAGAGAGAGAGCATCACGAAGAGAAAAGCAACGGAAGGAGGGGAAAACCACTACACAACGCCTTTGAGAGCGAAGCGAGAGAGAGAAGGACGTAAAGAGAGAGCGGTGAGGGAGGGAGAGAGAGAGACGCTGAGGCTGGGAGAACTGACCCCCCTCCCCTCTCCTCCTTCCCCCTCCTCACTCCTCCAGGAGCTGCTGTGCTGGAGCAGCGGGTACAGAGTGACTGAGGCAACATGAGCGATGTCACCGTCGTCAAGGAAGGCTGGGTCCAGAAGAGAGGTAAGCGGCTTGGCTATGTCTGCGTCTTTGGTCAACTCGCCGGGTTGACGGAGCGCTGGCGTGTGTGTGTGTGTGAGCTCCTCCAGGGATGGCTCTTTCCGCCATGGGCGGGCCACGGCGTGGATTCAGTCTGTGTCTGGAAGCCGGCGTGTGGGTGTGCCTCTTTACCCGCGTGTTCATGAGGCACGTTTAGTGTGTGTGTGTTTTTGAGTGTGTCTGCATGCAGGTATCCATCATTTCTCACTGCACTGCTCTGACGTTTCAGTCTGCTGGGGGTTTCTGCACTCATCCTGATGCCTAATGCTCTGCTTGAGTGGATTATGGTGATGCTTTTTGGATTTGATCAATATGTCTGGACAGGATAGAAGTTATGTTTTTTGCTGTAACATTTGTGGATGGTGTGATATACAGATAAACACTACTCACCCATAAGCCAAAGCTATGTGACACCCATGTGAGAAGATGTTGTGCGTGTGTGTGTTTTGGGATGTGGTGACTGCCTATGGAGCTTTCAGTTTCGCTTTTACTTTCTGTCTAATTTTTCACTTGTTGAGTGTCTGTCTGCTTTGATACACTCTATATTTGCTTCCATAAGTGTGAATGCCCACAGAAGCCCTTTGCTTTTAAAGAAAGCTGGCGATTTGGTGATATTAGTGAGAGTGACTGTTTATAATGCGATTGGTCAGTCACATTAAACTGTTGCACGTTGACAGTTTTGTGGCTAGGAACTGGAGTGCAGAGACTAATGTGTTGAATTAAAAGTTTTATTTTAGTTGAAACAACTGGTCAACTTAAAATGTAAATGCTTCTTTTGCTTTTGTGGAGCTTTATAATGCAATCTTGTCCTTCAACATGCACACTAGGCTCTGCGATTTGGGGAAAATATCTAATTGCAATTTTTTTGACAGATATTGCGATTTGATTTACGATTTAGTACAAGCTTCAAGCTGATTTTAATTTAATTTAAGTTTTAGCTCAATAATCTGTAAGCTGTAGCAACAAATGACCTGTTTGTTCAGTGTCTGTAATTTTGAAACCAAAATATTCCCATATTACAAATGCTTTTTCTTTTTTTTCTTTCTTTTTTCTTTGCTCTGAATCAGCAGACGCCATAATCCCACTTATCAGCACTTCCTGTTTTCTTTTCTTTTATTGTGGGCATAGTTCGGTTGCGCAATTCTGATTGGGTAGAACGAAAGTGTGCTCACTCAATTGGCTAGTAAGACTGTAACACACAGCCAGCAGTCACTTATTTGCTCTGGGCGGTAGAAATTAATGCAAATATATTTCATATTGCAACGTCTTGCAATTAACTAATCGCAATGTTTGAAATTGCGATTTTTTTCGATTTATCGCACAGCCCTAATGCACACACATTAACCAAACTGTAGCTGGACTTTATTTACTTAGAAAACAAAAACCAAAGATGCAAATCACACTTACTGGAATATTGCATAAATATTTGTGAATAGAGCACTGTTTCCATCCAATGAGTCAATTAGAGCAAACTTGTCTCTTTTTGATAAACTAATATAAAATATGTTAATATAAAAAGCAAAAATGGAATGCTGCGATAGGAGAATGCAATGTGGGCTGTTTTTTCTTATATTACAAATGACTTGCGCCTCAGAAGACAAAGACGAAATGCAATGAACGAGAGTGGCTTGTCGATGTTTGATGATGAACTTTAGCTAGGAGATTTTGGAGTAACCAAAACTACATTTCAGATATTTTACAATGCAGTCCTTCCGCTGATTTGTCTATTAACATCCCATTGTGCCTCTTTTTGTTATCAAATGATCTGTTAAACAAAATCACCTGATTATTTGATGCACATGCTGGAATTTATTCTGTAAATTAGTTTTCATTTGCATGCATTGTGCATGTTTTTTCTTACCGGCTAAAAAGTTTATACTACGTTGGCGTATGCTTTTAGGCACATTTTCAAAATGTATTCCCATTTTGGCATTTCCATTAAGCATTTTTTACTTGCGATATTCCAAAATGACCATAAAAATAGGTAGATGGAAACATAGCTAATTAGGGTTGGGCCGATAGACGATGCCATCGTCCATCGCCGATGGCCGATAGACATCACGATGCTGAGCCGGCATCGCGATCCATCGCCCTGCCCCCATCGCAAACCCGCTCGTGAAAAATACAACCCAGGCCCCGTTTACACTAATACAGCTTAGTTTTAAAATGGCATTTTAGAACGAAAATGACCCACGTCCACACTGGTGTTCATCTAGCATTTCTGAACAGCCCTCCGTCCACTGAAAACGCACATCACGTGACCACACACACACAGCCACAGACACACACTGTCATGCACTTGTCTGAGCTGCAGAGAACAGTGTACGTCGGACAGTTTATCAAGGATGATAGTGGATCGCGTCTCACTATAGTTGTAAACGTGATATTTAATTAATCTGTCTCTATCCAAGGCTTAATTTGTGCTGGAACACGCCGGATCCGGATCCGGATCCGGCACCTCATTTTACCGATCTCCCTTTTCAAATGCCCTCCTCCCCGTCCACTGTTCATTTTCACTTTGTTCCGCGACTCCCCAACCCCCGGAAAAGTGATTGACAGGTGGTAATTTGTGTGTAACTTATCTTATTATTTATGATTGGGTAATGATATGGGTAAAATAAAGACCAGGTAATTGAAATGGTAGGCTACAAATAATTAATTCGTTATGAATGAATTCATTATTTATAAATAATTAATTCACCTCTGCTTATGAAGACGATTCCATCGTACATCGCGATGTTTCACATTAAACATCGTACGATGCTGAATTGGTCAACATCGCCCAACCCTATAGCTAATGTGTTTCAGATATTTGGTTAGTCATGAATTTCATGATGTGAAAAATGCTACATGTGAAAAAAGTACACATGAAGAGTTCAGATGCAAAAACCTCTAAATGCCACCTGAAATTCTCTTCTAAAATGAGCATTTTAATCAGGCTCCTGTGAGTAGATATAGTAATTTCACTTTTGCGCCAAAGAATAACTTCTTTTCATAGTCTTCAAAGTGAAATAACTTAAAATAAACAAGGAGGCTGAGAATAAGGCTCATTTTAAATGGAAATTTGAAACGGCACTTAGAGGTTTTTGCATCTGAACTCTTTATATAAAGTCATGCAATCTGGTGCTTAAATAGTAGTTGAGTTGGAACTCTTGAGTCGTGGTCACACTGCACTTTCGCTCCATAGACTTCCATTCATACGCAAGCAAATACATCAAACGGACACACAAGCTTATGCGTCAGGTTTCGCAGTTCACTGCATTGCAAAGTTCAAGCTTGGTGAACTCTGACCTGTGAAATCACATCACGTGACTGCATGAGACCAATCAAAGATAAAAACATGACCTCTCTGTACAGAAATTTAAAATATGGACCAATCGCTTGCTTTTAATATCTTATCATCTTGTTTAATCCAGCCCATGCTCAAACGCTAGTGTGACCGCGACATTACTAGTAACTACAATTAAACCAATGTCATACAGCTGTGTGAGTGCACTTGTGGACCTGATGTCCTGCTCGCCTGATTGGATGAGCTGCGGCTATTGCTTGATGTGCTTGTGCTCTTTCAGAGATGTTCATGTACCGTTCACCTCGTCACCAATTAATTTCAAGGCTCCAGTGTTTATAGAACTCTGACTCAAACTCTGAAAGAAAACTAAATTAAAATCCATAAGTTGACAGTGAATAGAAGTTCTGGTTGAAAATATTGTATTGGCTATAGAGTAAAACTCACCCCCAAACTAATGACATACCATTGATCTGTTTGTTTATGGACTTATTGAAGACATTTTTTAGCTAACAAATAGTTTTAAGGGCGCTCAATAATTTGTATTTATGTTGCACTGACTTGAATACAGCCTCATGCAACAGCAATGCCACTGCAGAAATACCCTCTTTACAATCAGCTATGGTTCAATTGTATTGTATATAGAAAGTGTCTGACATGGAAGTTACTGAAGAAAAAATGTCTCAGGTTCCCACTAGAAATCAAACATTTGTTGATATTACAGGAGTCTTCATCTGATATTGAATATAGAATATCCTAAAAGTAATATTAAACACTATTTACATGCCTGAATCGTTTTAAAGGAAAATTGCAGTGTTGTTTTAATATTATAATTTAATAAGAATCATTTTTAAATTGGTTTTTATTTATGCAATTTTGTGTTTTTGTTTTGTGCTTTAGTCAATCATTAATAGTTTTACTTTTTAATGTTTCTATTTGGGTTTCATTTTCTATTTTAGGTTTAATAGCTTTAGTACTTTTAACTTGTTTAATTTCTTATTTTTGTCTTTAGGTATTTATTTAGTATTTATTTATTACTGTATGGCAACTTTATTTTTTAACAAATGTGATTTTAAATGCATTTAGTTAACAATAACAGCGCTAGGGATGCAATGATTAATTGTTCGCACTATTAACTGTGCTTTAATTCGTCATGGTTATTTAATTGTAAAGGCTTCAACACCGCGTTTCTGCACAGAACAAAACTGCTGCAACTAAACATAGTTATGCCAACTGTGCGCTAGTTTAAAGTTCCAAGCTTGTACACCAAGGCTAATATGCACACACACTGGATTAACTATGGCTGAGGCTATTAGCTCAGGGTGTTCACATGTCTCGTCTTTTGCGCGCACAAGTTCATTATTTCTTTTCTTGCACGCATTTGGGAGTGATGTGTACTCGACGTCACAAGACAAGAACTGAGTTCCATTCAGCCTCATACTTTGTATGGAATATACATATTTCTAGTACAAAAAGAAAAAAAATGCAAGATGAAATTACCAAACAAGTTCATAATAAAGTTGACAGGTTCAGCCGTCTTTGACTACATTTTGTTCTCTTTAAAAGGGAAATATTTAGCTAATACGTTGCTTAGATTTACATTAGAAAATAACATTTTATTTATTCTTATTTTTTATTTGTTTATTTATTATTTATTTATTATTATTATTTATTTATTTATTTATTTATCGTTCTGTAATTTGTTTTCAGTGTAAAATTATTACTTATGTTTAAATGCCTAAAACTTTTTTCACTTATTTTTAAGTCCTAGAATAGAAATGGACTCTTGTTAGTTTTTATTATTATTTTGTGCTGATTTATTGGTTACTGAGCAGAAATAAATAACACTTTAAAATATAAGGAGTTTTCATGTGATTTACTAAACTAGTAGCGTTTTGAAATTAATGAATGCATAATAATCTTGATAACCGTGAAAACCAAGATTATTCCTTTGATTATAATCGTACAACCAAAATCTATAATCATTGCATCCCTAAACAGCATGGAATATGGTCCTGGATTTGTCCAAAGTAGTGTAAATACTTTTAATTGACGGTCAGCGTTGTACTTGTAAACTCATGTGTTCATCAGCCGCCTTGAGTAAGATTTAAAATTCCCTCCAGTGACTGCAGTCTGGGCTGGGCTGGAGGATGGAGAGGTTAGTGTTTGGTATTTTGTGTGTGTGTGTAGTGGGAGAGTTTGGTGTAGTCCTGGGCTGGGAAACTGGCTTCATTCTGTTTGCCTTGGCTGCCGACCAGGACGACCCCAATCACCCTTTTCTTTTCCTCTCCTTTTTCCACTTTGTCTCCTCCACTTTTGTTTCCATTATAGCTTTTACTGTCTTCCTGCACTCTCTCTGTCTGCGTCCCGTTGTACTTTTACTTTTCCATTTTGCTGCTGTCTATCATATCTCTTTCTCTCTCTCCCTCAGAGCACCTGTGTCGCAGTACAAGTTTTCACCCCCCTCCCTTTCTTCGTCTTCCAAGCTGTGACTTTTTAGAAAAACAACCTCAAAACAAAACAAGCTATGTGGGAGAAGTGGATAACCAAAAGGGTGACATCATTTCCTGTTTACTCCAGTAATGAATGGATCACAAAGAAAAGGGCCCGCTTAAGACATTGAAACCCCTCGGTTGTGACATTGCCCCCCTTTTAAGTCTCACTGTCTAAACATTCTCTTCATCACAGACCGCAGCCTGTTTAACACGCCAGTCTATGTTTGATCACATCTGAAAAATCATGCACCATATTGAACTGTCATGGAACTAAATAGCATGAAGTTTTCATTTTCAAATCTTTAATTTGATGTAGTTTTGCTTTCCAGATCACTGGTCTGTGGAAAATTAGCGCTGATTGCAAACAGACCTGTTGATGAGAATGCTTTGAATGCCTGCACTCTGTGTGCGCGCATGTACAGTGCATCCGGAAAGTATTCATAACGCTTCACTTTTTCCACATTTTTATGTTATGTTATGAATACTTATGTACAGTACATGTGATTTTTCAGGTTTTTCATTTTTAATAAATTTGTAACAATTTCAAAAAATCTTTTTTCACATTGTCATTATAAGGTATTGTGTGTAGAATTTTGAGGAAATAAATGAATTTAATCAATTTGGAATAAGGCTGTAACATAAAAAAATGTGGAAAAAGTGAAGCGCTATGAATACTTTCCAGATACACTGTATACTGGTTTTGGTGGTTTATGAGGACACAAATTTGTATAATGACATGGGGATGACCTAGATATTACAATGTTGAGGTAGACTATGAGGACATCCTTAAGTTCCTCATAATTCATAACTGTTAAAATATGGAGCCAGATCTGTCTCAAAAAGAATACATTTACAAAATAAAATTTAAACATGCACAGCACAATTTACATTTACAAAATCGAATTCGGAAGTTTAAAAAACAGTTAATATATACACAAATCCAAATCATAAATTCAAAACACAATTCATAAATACACAAACCAACCCAATTCATAAATTCAAAACACAATTCATAAATACACAAATCCAATTCATAAATTCAAAACACAATTATAAATGCACAACTCCAAATCGTAAATTTAAAACACCATTCATAAATACACAAATCCAATTTATAAATTCAAAACACAATTAATAAATGCACAACTCCAAATCGTAAATTTAAAACACCATTCATAAATACACAAATCCAATTCATAAATTCAAACACAATTCAAATACACAAACCCAATTCATAAATTCAAAACACAATTCATAAATACACAACTCCAAATCGTAAATTTAAAACACCATTCATAAATACACAAATCCAAATCATAAATTCAAAACACAATTCATAAATGCACAACTCCAAATCTTAAATTTAAAACACCATTCATAAATACACAATCCAGTTCATAAATTCAAAACACAATCATAAATACACAACTCCAAATCGTAAATTCAAAATGCGATTTATAAATACACAAATCCAAATCGTAAATTCAAAACGCAATTTATAAATAACCAAATTCAAATCGTAAGTTCAAAATACGATTCATACAGTAAATACACAAATCCAGTTAATAAATTCAAAACAAAATTCATAAATAAGCTAATTTAAATCGTAAATTCAAAATACGATTCATAAGTGCACAAATCCAAATCGTGAATTTAAAACACTGTTCATAATACACAAATCCAATTGTAGGTTCAAAACATGATTCGTAAATACACAAATCCAAATCGCAAATTTAAAACGCAATTTGTAAATACAAAAATCCAATTCATAAATTCAAAACATGATTCATAAATACACAAATCCAATTTGGTAAATTCAAAACACGATTCATAAATACACAAATCCAAATCGTAAGTTCAAAACATGATTCATAAATTCACAAATCCAATTCATAAATTCAAAACACAATTCATAAATACACAAATTCAATCGTGAGTTCATAACTCGATTCATAAATACACAAATCCAAATCGTAAATTCAAAACACGATTCATAAATACATCCAGTTCATAAATTCAAAACACAATTTAAAAAAAACAAATCCAATTTGTAAATTCAAACACGATTTATAAATACTAGTGGTGGGCCGTTATCGGCGTTATCGTGCTGCATTAACGTGAGACTCTTATCAAGCTATAAAAAAAATATCGCAGTTAATCTATTCTCAAAGTTGGGTTGGGAGCTGGGTCTATTCTACGCAAGCTATGATGACTTTCACCTTGATATTTTAGTGCGATGTATACCTGGCCGGTGAGCCGTCTGACAAAACAGTGCCCTTCTGAATCAAATTAGCAGGATGCCTGACTTTAACTGCAGTTCGGCCGTTAATGCCGCTAATATCTGCATACTCCATGTCTTAATTCCATTTCTGTTTAGTCCAGTTATGACTTTAGTCGCATTAAGGTAATCAAAAATCGCTGTTTGCATGGTAGACTCAAGAGTATTGTTTTAATCATATTAAAATCGTATTAAAGTTATGTTGCCCATGTAAACATACTTAA
The DNA here is from genome assembly GCA_903798195.1 of Danio kyathit. Classification (NCBI taxonomy): domain Eukaryota; kingdom Metazoa; phylum Chordata; class Actinopteri; order Cypriniformes; family Danionidae; genus Danio; species Danio kyathit. Next base: position 7,131,445 of record LR812541.1, on the reverse strand, counting down.
TGCTTGAAACACACCGTCAGGGCTCTGTGAACTGTGAACATTTTCTGTATGTACATACATCAAAAGCAAGTATGAAATCGCTGTTTTGAGCTTATGTAGACCTACAGTTCAAAATTCATGTTTAACTGCATAAACAGTTAGTAAACACAAGTACATCTTATTGAACATCATTTATTTTCTTCACCAATTATCATAGTAGAACAGTTTTCTCAAGCCGTTTGTGATGCATTTTGGAAACAGGAGATGAACCCCTGGTCTAATGCGCCACCTGGCTTGAGAAACCCATTCTCAAAGACTTATTATTTGGGTAGCACACACATTCTGAATGCCTTCGGCAGAATTCAAATGAGCCATTTTAATCTTGAAAAATCTAGATTAATTTCGAGATTACAGTGAGATTAATCTAGATTAAAAAAATTAATCCATGCCCACCTATAATAAATACACAAATCCAAATTGTAAGTTCAAAACACAATTTGTAAATACACAAATCCAATTCGTAATTCAAAACTCGATTCATAAATACACAAATCCAAATCGTAAATTCAAAACACGATTCATAAATACACATCCAGTTCATAAATTCAAAACACAATTTAAAAAAAACAAATCCAATTTGTAAATTCAAAACACGATTTATAAATACTAGTGGTGGGCCGTTATCGGCGTTATCGTGCTGCATTAACGTGAGACTCTTATCAAGCTATAAAAAAAATATCGCAGTTAATCTATTCTCAAAGTTGGGTTGGGAGCTGGGTCTATTCTACGCAAGCTTGATGACTTTCACCTTGATATTTTAGTGCGGATGTATACCTGGCCGGTGAGCCGTCTGACAAAACAGTGCCCTTCTGAATCAAATTAGCAGGATGCCTGACTTTAACTGCAGTTCGGCCGTTAATGCCGCTAATATCTGCATACTCCATGTCTTAATTCCATTTCTGTTTAGTCCAGTTATGACTTTCGTCGCATTAAGGTAATCAAAAATCGCTGTTTGCATGGTAGACTCAAGAGTATTGTTTTAATCATATTAAAATCGTATTAAAGTTATGTTGCCCATGTAAACATACTTAATGCTTGAAACACCGTCAGGGCTCTGTGAACTGTGAACATTTTCGTATGGACATACATCAAAAGCAAGTATGAAATCGCTGTTTTGAGCTTATGTAGACTACAGTTCAAAATTCATGTTTAACTGCATAAACAGTTAGTAAACACAAGTACATCTTTTGAACATCATTTATTTTCTTCACCAATTATCATAGTAGAACAGTTTCTCAAGCCGTTTGTGATGCATTTTGGAAACAGGAATGAACCCCTGGTCTAATGCGCCACCTGGCTTGAGAACCCATTCTCAAAGACTTATTATTTGGGTAGCACACACATTCTGAATGCCTTCGGCAGAATTCAAATGAGCCATTTTAATCTAGAAAAATCTAGATTAATTTCGAGATTACAGTGAGATTAATCTAGATTAAAAAAATTAATCCATGCCCACCTATAATAAACACAAATCCAAATTGTAAGTTCAAAACACAATTTGTAAATACACAAATCCAATTCGTAAATTCAAAACACAATTCATAAATACACAAATCCAAATCGTAAATTCAAAACACAATTCATAAATACACAAATCCAAATCCTTTTTTTGGCTGAGCACCAGTTTAGATTGAAAATGCTTTTGTTCATTTTTTCATTATACTAATTCAATAAGAATTGTTTTTATTGGCTTTTTTATGTAATTTCAGTTTTTGTATTTTTTTGTGCTTTATTCATGTTTATTAGTTTTTTTTTTTTTAATGTTTTAATTTAGAATACATTTCTGTTTTAGATTCAATAATTGTAGTACTTTGAATTGTTTTAGTTTCTTTTCTTTACGTTTCTTTGTTTTTTATGTATGTATTATTGTATTCCTGTCAGGTTCTGCCACTCTGGTCTTGCAAATTCTTTTGGTGGCAGAGTCCGGACACTAGCTGTCTGTCCATGCCTGTGTGCTCGGCTCGAGTTTTCTCGGGTCGGGCACTCGTTTACTGTCATTGTGTGTGTGTGTGTCTCTGGGCGCGTGCTGTCATGAGTGCGTGCGGGCCGTGCGCGCTCCGCTTGATGCGAGCGTGTACGGTCTGCGTGCGCGCTTGTGACGCGCGCGCTCTCGTGTTTGTTTTGTTCTGTCGGCATCGCGCTGTTTCATTCTCAGCGTCTCAGTCTGGTTGGTTTGGTTTCGGTTGGCGCTGAGATGAAGCATGCGCGGTGCTTATGTGTGAGCGCACGGTAAGAGTTTACATCTATCGTGTGCTCGTGTCTCGCGTCAGTCTTCTGTTGGTGTTGTGTTTAGCACGTGACTCATGTTTACATGCGCCGCGTGCTTGTGTCTGTCATGTGTTCGTCAGTCTATTGTCTAGTCCCACCCTCCTTGTTAACCCATTATTAGTTTATCATGTTCACCTTTGTGTTAATTTACTCCTCCTTAAGATCTCCTCATGTCTGCTGTCCTGTGCCAGTTCGTCTTCGTACATCATCGGTGTACATCGTGGTTCATCTTATCCTGCCTTGTCCTGTCCAGATCCCCGCCAGCCGGCCCTGTCCAGTTTGTGTTGTTTGTTTATTTTTTTCTTTAGTGTTTTTCCCCCCTCGGGGTTGTTTACTTTTCCCTTTTTGTTTTATTTTTATTATAAATAAATATCTCAGTTTGCATTTGGGTCCTCGCCTCCTTTCCCTTACATCGAACCCTGACAGTACGAACTGGCGAGAATGAGGACCCAGCAGACCGACTCCTTCCTCAGCCACATGCCACAGCTTCTCAGTCTGCATGGGCTGCGGCAACATGGTGTGAACTTGAAGGAGTTTGCGGAGAGGTTCCGTATGGCAGCGGTGGGGCTTGAATTTAATGACTGGGCTCTTTTGAACCTCCTGAACTTTGCTCTGGATAAGCCCCTATATCCTCTGCAAATACAGAGATTGGTGGTTACTCATACCAGCAGTTTGTGGACCACATGGTACAGCAAGAGGCCCATGAAAGTCTTCAGGAGAGAATCTGCTCTGTCCTTCCATCTACAGAGCCACCTGAACCCAGCTCCCCGCTGCCTCCCACTGAGAAGAGACTGAGGAACAGGTCTTCCTCAATTGTTACCCCCCAGTGGTGACTGAACCTGCTGCAGTCCATCCAGCTACAACCCTGGCTGCAGCATCACCCGCAACAGACACTGCACCAGTCCTGCAGACGGTGGAGTATACTGCAGTGTCTGAAGAGGTGGCCAGCTTCCAGCCACCAAAAACAAGGAAGCGTAGGAGGAGAAAGGGCACCTCCACCACCACGGCTCCAGCCCCAGAGCGCCCGCCAGTGTCGGCTCCAGCCCCAGAGCGCCGCCAGTGTCGGCTCCAGCCCCAGACGCCCGCCAGTGTCGGCTCCAGCCCCAGCGCCCGCCAGTGTCGGTTCCAGCCCCAGAGCGCCCGCCAGTGTCGGCTCCAGCCCCAGTGCGCCCGCCAGTGTCGGCTCCAGCCCCAGTGCGCCCGCCAGTGTCGGCTCCAGCCCCAGTGCGCCCGCCAGTGTCGGCTCCAGCCCCAGTGCGCCCGCCAGTGTCGGCTCCAGCCCCAGTGCGCCCGCCAGTGTCGGCTCCAGCCCCAGTGCGCCCGCCAGTGTCGGCTCCAGCCCCAGTGCGCCCGCCAGTGTCGGCTCCAGCCCCAGTGCGCCCGCCAGTGTCGGCTCCAGCCCCAGTGCGCCCGCCAGTGTCGGCTCCAGCCCCAGTGCGCCCGCCAGTGTCGGCTCCAGCCCCAGTGCGCCCGCCAGTGTCGGCTCCAGCCCCAGTGCGCCCGCCAGTGTCGGCTCCAGCCCCAGTGCGCCCGCCAGTGTCGGCTCCAGCCCCAGTGCGCCCGCCAGTGTCGGCTCCAGCCCCAGTGCGCCCGCCAGTGTCGGCTCCAGCCCCAGTGCGCCCGCCAGTGTCGGCTCCAGCCCCAGTGCGCCCGCCAGTGTCGGCTCCAGCCCCAGTGCGCCCGCCAGTGTCGGCTCCAGCCCCAGTGCGCCCGCCAGTGTCGGCTCCAGCCCCAGTGCGGCTCCTAGCCTGCCGGCACCACCCACGTCTTGCCCTGCCGGCCCCAGCCCGGCTCTTGCCCTGCCGGCCCCAGCCCGGCTCCTTGCCCTGCCGGCCCCAGCCAGACGTCTTGCCCTGCCGCCCCAGCCCGGCTCCTTGCCCTGCCGGCCCCAGCCCGGCTCCTTGCCTGCGGCCCCGCCCGGCTCCTTGCCCTGCCGGCACCACCCAGACGTCTTGCCCTGCCGGCACCACACAGGCCTCCAGCCCAGTTGGTTTCCCTCAGGCCTCCAGCCTTGCCGGCTCCCCACAGGCCTCCTGTCCAGTTGGCTCCAGCCCTGCCGGCTCCCCACAGGCCTCCAGCCCTGCCGGCTCCCCACAGGCCTCCAGCCCTGCCGGCTCCCCACAGGCCTCCTATCAGTCGGCTCCTCTCAGGCCTCCAGCCCTGCCGGCTCCCCACAGGCCTCCAGCCCTGCCGGCTCCCCACAGACCTCCAGCCCTACCGGCTCCCCACAGGCCTCCTACCCAGTCGGCTCCTCTCAGGCCTCCAGCCCTGCCGGCCCCCCCACAGGCCTCCTGTACAGTCGGCTTTAGTCCCAGTCGGCCCCCCCACAGGCCTCCAGCCCTGCCGGCTCCCCACAGACCTCCAGCCCTGCCGGCTCCCCACAGGCCTCCTACCCCAGTCGGCTCCTCTCAGGCCTCCAGCCCTGCCGGCCTCCCCACAGGCCTCCTGTACAGTCGGCTTTAGTCCAGTCGGCTCCCCTCAGGCCTCCAACCCAGCCGGCTCATCAATGGCCTCCAGCCCAGCAGGCCCCCCACAGGCCTCAGCCCAGCCGGCTCCCCTCAAGCCTCCAGCTCTACTGGCTCCAGCCCAGCCGGCTCCCCAACAGGCCTCCAGTCCAGTCGGCATCTGCCCAGCCGGCTCTCCTCAGACCTCCAGCCCAGCCGGCTCCTCACAGGCCTCCAGTCCAGTCGGCATCTGCCCAGCCGGCTCTCCTCAGACCTCCAGCCCAGCCGGTTCCCCACAGGCCTCCTGCCCAGCCGGCTCCCTACAAAACTCCTGCCTTGTCTCTCCTCAAGGATCCTCTCTGGGTCATCCCTCCTGCTCCTCCCTGGTTTGCCCCTACACACCACCCTGGACTGACCCTCTGTCTCCACCCTGGTCCCCTGCCTGGTCCCCTAACCCTCGGAACTCACCCTGGAGAGTTCCTCCTGCTCCGCCCTGGATTGTCCCTCCAGTCCCATCCTAAATTGTTCCACCCTGGTCTTGCCCTCCCATCCCTCCCTTGTTTGTCTTGTTGGGTCTGGCTTGGCTCCCCTCCCTCCCCCCCTTCATGTTGTCTTGCCTGTTCACTTCCCTGTCTTGTGTTGTGTTGACGTTGCCTGTTTTGTTGTCTTGTGGTGTTTCTTGTCTGTCTTGTACCTTGAGTGTTTCCCTTTAGGGACGCCAGGTGGCGTCCCTTTTAGGGGGGGCTAGTGTCAGGGTTCTGCCACTCTGTTCTTGCAAATTCTTGTTTGGTGGCAGAGTCCGGACACTAGCTCTGTCTGTCCATGCCCTGTTGTGCTCGGCTCGAGTTTTCTCGGGTCGGGCACTCGTTTACTGTCATTGTGTGTGGTGTGTGTGTCTCTGGGCGCGTGCTATGTCATGAGTGCGTGCGGGCCGTGCGCGCTCCCGCTTGATGCGAGCGTGTACGGTCTGCGTGCGCGCTTGTGACGCGCGCGCTCTCGTGTTTGTTTTGTTCTGTCGGCATCGCGCTGTTTTCATTCTCAGCGTCTCAGTCTGGTTGGTTTTGGTTCGGGTTGGCGCTGAGATGAAGCATGCGCGGTGCTTATGTGTGAGCGCACGGTAAGATGTTTACATCTATCGTGTGCTCGTGTCTCGCGTCAGTCTTCTGTTGGTGTTGTGTTTAGCACGTGACTCATGTTTACATGCGCCGCGTGCTTGTGTGTCTGTCATGTGTTCGTCAGTCTATTGTCTAGTCCCACCCTCCTTGTTAACCCATTATTAGTTTATTCATGTTCACCTGTTTGTGTTAATTACTCCTCCTTAAGATCTCCTCATGTCTGCTGTTCCTGTGCCAGTTCGTCTTCGTACATCATCGGTGTACATCGTGGTTCATCTTATCCTGCCTTGTCCTGTCCAGATCCCCGCCAGCCGGCCCTGTCCAGTTTGTGTTGTTTGTTTATTTTTTCATTAGTGTTTTTTCCCCTCGGGGTTGTTTACTTTTCCCTTTTGTTTTATTTTTATTATAATAAATATCTCAGTTTGCATTTGGGTCCTCGCCTCCTTTCCCTTACATCGAACCCTGACACATTTGCAATAGGTACATATGTATGGAATGTATCATGTGTGTGTATATGTATAGAGTGTATCATGTGTGCATATGTATGGAGTGTATCATTTGTCCATATGTATGGGATGTATCATGTGTGTGCATATGTATAAAGTGTATCATTTGTGCATATGTATGGAGTGTATCATGTGTGTGTATGTATAGAGTGTATTATGTGTGCATATGTATGGAGTGTATCATGTGTGCATATGTATAGAGTGTATCATGTGTGCATATGTATGGAGCGTATTGTGTGCATATGTATGGGATGTGTCGTGTGTGCATATGTATAAAGTGTTTCATGTGTGCATATTTATGGAGTGTATCATTTGTGCATATGTATGGGATGTATCGTGTGTGTGTGTGTGTGTGTGTGTGTGTATGTATAGAGTGTATTATGTGTGCACATGTACATGTGTATCATGTGTCTTTATGTATAGTGTATCATGTCTAGAGTGTATCATGTGCATATGTACTGTATAGAGTGTATCATGTATGGATTCATCAGCTCCTAGTAGCTCAGTGGTTATGTAACTCACCTACCACGCCAGAGACCCGAGTTCTATCCCAGACCCTGACATGAGTGTATCGTGTGTATATGTATGGAATGTATCATGTGTGCATATGTATGGAATGTATCATGTGTGTGTATATGTATAGAGTGTATCATGTGTGCATATGTATGGAGTGTATCATTTGTCCATATGTATGGGATGTATCATGTGTGTGCATATGTATATGTATGGAGTGTATCATGTGTATCATATATGCATATGTATGGAGTGTATCATGTGTGCATATGTATGGAGTGTATCATTTGTGCATTTGTATGGAATGTATCATGTGTGTGTGCATATGTATAAAGTGTATCATGTGTGCATATGTATAAAGTGTTTCATGTGTGCATATTTATGGAGTGTATCATTTGTGCATATGTATGGGATGTATCGTGTGTGTATAGAGTGTATTATGTGTGTACATGTGTATCATGTGTCTATATGTATAGTGTATCATGTCTAGAGTGTATCATGTGCATATGTACTGTATAGGGTAATATGTATAGAGTGTATCATGTATGGATTCATCAGCTCCTAGTAGCTCAGTGGTTATGTAACTCACCTACCACGCCAGAGACCCGAGTTCTATCCCAGACCCTGACATGAGTGTATCGTGTGTATATGTATGGAATGTATCATGTGTGCATATGTATGGAATGTATCATGTGTGTGTATATGTATAGAGTGTATCATGTATGGAGTGTATCATTTGTCCATATGTATGGGATGTATCATGTGTGTGCATATGTATAAAGTGTATCATTTGTGCATATGTTTGGAGTGTATCGTGTGTGTATGTATGGAGTGTATCATGTGTTAAAATGTATGGAGTGTAGCATTTGTATGGAATGTATCATGTGTGTGCATATGTATAAAGTGTATCATGTGTGCATATGTTTGGAGCGTATTGTGTGCATATGTATAGAGTGTATCATGTGTGCATATGTATGGAGTGTATCATTTGTCCATATGTATGGGATGTATCATGTGTGTGCATATGTATAAAGTGTATCATTTGTGCATATGTATGGAGTGTATCTTGTGTGTGTATGTATAGAGTGTATTATGTGTGCATATGTATAGAGTGTATCATGTGTGCATATGTATGGAGTGTATCATTTGTGCATTTGTATGGAATGTATCATGTGTGTGCATATGCATAGAGTGTATCATGTGTGCATATGTATGGAGGGTATTGTGTGCATATGTATGGGATGTATCGTGTGTGCATATGTATAAAGTGTTTCATGTGTGCATATTTATGGAGTGTATCATTTGTGCATTTGTATGGGATGTATCGTGTGTGTGTGTGTGTGTGTGTGTGTGTGTGTGTGTGTGTGTGTGTGTGTGTGTGTGTGTGTGTATGTATAGAGTGTATTATGTGTGCACATGTACATGTGTATCATGTGTCTTTATGTATAGTGTATCATGTCTAGAGTGTATCGTGTGCATATGTACTGTATAGGGTAATATGTATAGAGTGTATCATGTATGGATTTATCAGCTCCCAGTAGCTCAGTGGTCATGTAACTCACCTACCACGCCAGAGACCCGAGTTCTATCCCAGACCCTGACATGAGTGTATCGTGTGTATATGTATGGAACGTATCATGTGTGCATATGTATGGAATGTATCTTGTGTATGTATATGTATAGAGTGTATCATGTATGGAGTGTATCATTTGTCCATATGTATGGAATGTATCATGTGTGTGTATATGTATAGACTGTATCATATATAGAGTGTATCATGTGTGCATATGTATGGAGTCTATCATGTGTGCATATGTATGGAGTCTATCATGTGTGCATATGTATGGAGTGTATCATTTGTGCATTTGTATGGAATGTATCATGTGTGTGCATATGTATAAAGTGTATCATGTGTGCATATGTATAAAGTGTTTCATGTGTGCATATTTATGGAGTGTATCATTTGTGCATATGTATGGGATGTATCGTGAGTGTATTATGTGTGTACATGTGTATCATGTGTCTATATGTATAGTGTATCATGTCTAGAGTGTATCATGTGCATATGTACTGTATAGGGTAATATGTATAGAGTGTATCATGTATGGATTCATCAGCTCCTAGTAGCTCAGTGGTTATGTAACTCACCTACCACGCCAGAGACCCGAGTTCTATCCCAGACCCTGACATGAGTGTATCGTGTGTATATGTATGGAATGTATCATGTGTGCATATGTATGGAATGTATCGTGTGTGTATATGTATAGAGTGTATCATGTGTGCATATGTATGGAGTGTATCATTTGTCCATATGTATGGGATGTATCATGTGTGTGCATATGTATAAAGTGTATCATTTGTGCATATGTATGGAGTGTATCATTTGTCCATATGTATGGGATGTATCATGTGTGTGCATATGTATAAAGTGTATCATTTGTGCATATGTTTGGAGTGTATCGTGTGTGTATGTATGGAGTGTATCATGTGTTAAAATGTATGGAGTGTAGCATTTGTATGGAATGTATCATGTGTGTGCATATGTATCATGTGTGCATATGTATGGAGCGTATTGTGTGCATATGTATAGAGTGTATCATGTGTGCATATGTATGGAGTGTATCATTTGTCCATATGTATGGAGTGTATCATTTGTCCATATGTATGGAATGTATCATGTGTGTGTATATGTATAGACTGTATCATATATGGAGTGTATCATTTGTCCATATGTATGGAATGTATCATGTGTGTGTATAGAGTGTATCATGTGTGCATATGTATGGGATGTATCATGTGTGTGCATATGTATGGAGTGTATCATATATGCATATGTATAGAGTGTATCATGTGTGCATATGTATGGAGTCTATCATGTGTGCATATGTATGGAGTGTATCATTTGTGCATTTGTATGGAATGTATCATGTGTGTGCATATGTATAAAGTGTATCATGTGTGCATATGTATAAAGTGTTTCATGTGTGCATATTTATGGAGTGTATCATTTGTGCATATGTATGGGATGTATCGTGAGTGTATTATGTGTGTACATGTGTATCATGTGTCTATATGTATAGTGTATCATGTCTAGAGTGTATCATGTGCATATGTACTGTATAGGGTAATATGTATAGAGTGTATCATGTATGGATTCATCAGCTCCTAGTAGCTCAGTGGTTATGTAACTCACCTACCACGCCAGAGACCTGAGTTCTATCCCAGACCCTGACATGAGTGTATCGTGTGTATATGTATGGAATGTATCATGTGTGCATATGTATGGAATGTATCATGTGTGCATATGTATGGAGTGTATCATTTGTCCATATGTATGGGATGTATCATGTGTGTGCATATGTATAAAGTGTATCATTTGTGCATATGTATGGAGTGTATCATTTGTCCATATGTATGGGATGTATCATGTGTGTGCATATGTATAAAGTGTATCATTTGTGCATATGTTTGGAGTGTATCGTGTGTGTATGTATGGAGTGTATCATGTGTTAAAATGTATGGAGTGTAGCATTTGTATGGAATGTATCATGTGTGTGCATATGTATCATGTGTGCATATGTATGGAGCGTATTGTGTGCATATGTATAGAGTGTATCATGTGTGCATATGTATGGAGTGTATCATTTGTCCATATGTATGGGATGTATCATGTGTGTGCATATGTATAAAGTGTATCATTTGTGCATATGTATGGAGTGTATCATGTGTGTGTATGTATAGAGTGTATTAAGTGTGCATATGTATGGAGTGTATCATGTGTGCATATGTATAGAGTGTATCATGTGTGCATATGTATGGAGTGTATCATGTGTTAAAATGTATGGAGTGTATCATTTGTGCATTTGTATGGAATGTATCATGTGTGTGCATATGTATATAGTGTATCATGTGTGCATATGTATGGAGCGTATTGTGTGCATATGTATGGGATGTGTCGTGTGTGCATATGTATAAAGTGTTTCATGTGTGCATATTTATGGAGTGTATCATTTGTGCATATGTATGGGATGTATCGTGTGTGTGTGTGTATGTATAGAGTGTATTATGTGTGCACATGTACATGTGTATCATGTGTCTTTATGTATAGTGTATCATGTCTAGAGTGTATCATGTGCATATCATCATGTGCATATCATTGTGAGTGTATCATTTGTTCATATGTATGGGATGTATCATGTGTGTGCATATGTATAAAGTGTATCATTTGTGCATATGTATGGAGTGTATCATTTGTCCATATGTATGGGATGTATCATGTGTGTGCATATGTATAAAGTGTATCATTTGTGCATATGTTTGGAGTGTATCGTGTGTGTATGTATGGAGTGTATCATGTGTTAAAATGTATGGAGTGTAGCATTTGTATGGAATGTATCATGTGTGTGCATATGTATAAAGTGTATCATGTGTGCATATGTATGGAGCGTATTGTGTGCATATGTATAGAGTGTATCATGTGTGCATATGTATGGAGTGTATCATTTGTCCATATGTATGGGATGTATCATGTGTGTGCATATGTATAAAGTGTATCATTTGTGCATATGTATGGAGTGTATCTTGTGTGTGTATGTATAGAGTGTATTATGTGTGCATATGTATAGACTGTATCATGTGTGCATATGTATGGAGTGTATCATGTGTTAAAATGTATGGAGTGTATCATTTGTGCATTTGTATGGAATGTATCATGTGTGTGCATATGTATAGAGTGTATCATGTGTGCATATGTATGGAGCGTATTGTGTGCATATGTATGGGATGTATCGTGTGTGCATATGTATAAAGTGTTTCATGTGTGCATATTTATGGAGTGTATCATTTGTGCATTTGTATGGGATGTATTGTGTGTGTGTGTGTGTGTGTGTGTGTGTGTGTGTGTGTGTGTGTGTGTGTGTGTGTGTGTGTGTGTGTGTGTGTGTGTTTATGTATAGAGTGTATTATGTGTGCACATGTACATGTGTATCATGTGTCTTTATGTATAGTGTATCATGTGTGTATATTCTGTATAGTGTATATGTATAGACTGTATCATATATAGAGTGTATCATGTGTGCATATGTATGGAGTCTATCATGTGTGCATATGTATGGAGTCTATCATGTGTGCATATGTATGGAGTGTATCATTTGTGCATTTGTATGGAATGTATCATGTGTGCATATGTATAGAGTGTATCATATGTACAGAGTATATCATGTGTGCTTATCTATGGCATGTGTTGTGTGTGCACTTGTAATATGTACAGAGTGTATCATGTATGGATTCATCAACTCCCAGTAGCTCAGTGGTTACGTGATTCACCTCCCACGCCAGAGACCCGAGTTCTATCCTAGACATAAGTGTATCATGTGTGTATACGTAGAGTGTATCATGTGCATATGTATAGAATCTTTCATGTGTGTATATGTGCAGAATGTATCATGTCTAAGTGTATATGTATAGAGTGTGCATATGTATAAAGTGTATCATGTGTGTGCATATGTAAAAAGTGTATCATGTGTGTGCATATGTATAAAGTGTATCATGTGTGTGCATATGTATAGAGTGTATCGTGTGCACATGTATGGAGTGTACCATTTGTGCATATGTATGGGATGTATCATGTGTGTGTGTGTGTGTGTACGTATAGAGTGTATTATGTGTGCACATGTACATGTGTATCATGTGTCTATATGTAATAATAATGTGTATAGAGTGTATCATGTATGGATTTATCAGCTCCCAGTAGCTCAGTGGTCATGTAACTCACCTACCACACCAGAGACCCGAGTTCTATCCCAGACCCTGACATGAGTGTATCATGTCTATATGTATAGTGTATAATGTCTAGAGTGTATAATGTCTAGAGTGTATCATGTGCATATGTATGGATTGTATCATGTGTGTGCTTATGTATAGAATGTATCATTTGTGCATATGTTTGGAGTGTATCATGTGTGTGTATTTATGGAGTGTATCATGTGTTAAAATGTATGGAGTGTAGCATTTGTATGGAATGTATCATGTGTGTGCATATGTATAGAGTGTATCATGTGTGCATATGTATGGAGTGTATCATTTGTCCATATGTATGGGATGTATCATGTGTGTGCATATGTATAAAGTGTATCATTTGTGCATATGTATGGAGTGTATCATGTGTGTGTATGTATAGAGTGTATTATGTGTTAAAATGTATGGAGTGTAGCACTTGTATGGAATGTATCATGTGTGTGCATATGTATAAAGTGTGCATGTGTATAGTGTGCACATGTATGGAGTGTACCATTTGTGCATATGTATGGGATGTATCATGTGTGTGTGTATGTATAGAGTGTATTATGTGTGCACATGTACATGTGTATCATGTGTCTATATGTATAGTGTATCATGTATTGAGTGTATCATGTATGGATTTATCAGCTCCCAGTAGCTCAGTGGTCATGTAACTCACCTACCACACCAGAGACCCGAGTTCTATCCCAGACCCTGACATGAGTGTATCGTGTGTATATGTATAGTGTATAATGTCTAGAGTGTATAATGTGCATATGTATGGAATGTATCATGTGTGTGCATATGTATAGAGTGTATCATGTGTGCATATGTATGGAGTGTATCATTTGTGCATTAGTATGGAATGTATCGTGTGTGCATATGTATAGAGTGTATCATGTGTGCATATGTATGGAGTGTATCATTTGTGCATTAGTATGGGATGTATCATGTGTGCATATGTATAGAGTGTATCATGTGTGCATATGTATGGAGTGTATCATTTGTGCATTAGTATGGGATGTATCGTGTGTGCATATGTATAAAGTGTTTCATGTGTGCATATTTATGGAGTGTATCATTTGTGCATATGTATGGGATGTATCGTGTGTGTGTATGTATAGAGTGTATTATGTGTGCACATGTACATGTGTATCATGTGTCTATATGTATAGTGTATCATGTCTAGAGTGTATCATGTGCATATGTACTGTATAGGGTAATATGTGTAGAGTGTATCATGTATGGATTCATCAGCTCCTTGTAGCTCAGTGGTTATGTAACTCAGCTACCACGCCAGAGACCCGAGTTCTATCCCGGACCCTGACATGAGTGTATCGTGTGTATATGTATAGTGTATAATGTCTAGAGTGTATCATGTGCATATGTATGGAATGTATCATGTGTGCATATGTATGGAGTATATCATGTGTGCTTATCTATGGCATGTATAGTGTGTGCATTTAGAGTGTGTATGTATAGAGTGTATTATGTGTGCACATGTACATGTGTATCATCTGTGTATATGTAGAGTGTATCATGTATGGATTCATTAACTCCCAGTAGCTCAGAGGTTACGTGACTCACCTCCCACGCCAGAGACCCGAGTTCTATCCCAGACCCTGACATGTGTGTATATGTATAGTGTATCATGTCTAGAGTGTATCGCGTGCATATGTATAGAGTATATATGTATAGAGTGTTTCATGTGTGTTTATGTGCAGAGTGTATCATGTGTGTATATGTAGGGAGTGTATCATGTGTAAAATGTATAGAGTGTATCATGGGTCCATATGTATGGAGTGTATCATTTGTGCATATGTGTATGGAGTGTATCATGTGTGCATATGTGTGGAGTATATCATGTGTGCTTATCTATGGCATGTATTGTGTGTGCATTTGTATAGAGTGTATCATGTTTGCATATGTATGGAGTGTGTGTGTGTGTGTGAGTGTGTGTATGTATAGAGTGTATTTTGTGTGTATATGTATAGTGTATCATGTCTAGAGTGTATCATGTGCATATGTATAGAGTATATATGTGCAGAGTGTATCATGTGTGCATATGTATAAAGTGTATCATGTGTGCATATGTATAAAGTGTATCATGTGTGCATGTGTATGGAGTGTATCATGTGTGCATATGTGTAGAGTACAGTATATCATGTGTGCTTATCTATGGCATGTATCGTGTGTGCATTTGTTTAGAGTGTATCATGTTTGCATATGTATCATGTGTGTATGTGTATCATGTCTAGAGTGTATCATGTGCATATGTATAGAGTGTATCATGTGTGTATATGTAGGGAGTGTATTGTGTGCATATGTATGGAGTGTATCATGTGTTATTATGTATGGAGTGTATCATTTGTGCATATGTATGGAATGTATCATGTGTGCACATGTATGGAGTGTATCATGTGTGAATATGTATGGAGTGTATCATGTGCATTTGTATAAAGTGTATCATGTGTGTATAAGTATAGAGTGTATCATGTGTGTATATGTATGGAGTGTATTGTAGGTGCATATCTATAGAGTGTATCATGTGTGCACATGTATAGAGTGTCTCATGTGTGCATATGTATGGAGTGTATCATGTGTGTGTTTATGTATAGAATGTATCATGTGAGCACATGTATGGAGTGTGTATATGTACAGAGTGTATCATGTGTGCACTTGTATGCAGTGTATCAATTGTGCGCATATGTATGGAGTGTATCATGTGTGCAAATGCATAGTGTATCATGTGTGCATATGTATAGAGTATCATGTGTGCATAAGTAGGGAGTGTATCATGTGTGCATATTTATAGAGTGTATGTAGTGTTACGAATTCTCCATGTATGCCTGTCAGAGTATGTACACGCAGTACACTAAGTACGCCACAAGGTGGCACCGCTCTATCACATGTGGACATTTAGTGAACTAATTACAAGCATGGCGCTTTAGTGTTGCATCAGCCATTTCATCTGGAAAGTTTGCTCAATTGCTCATATTACTGTGACATTGTATGAGTGACAAACAAAGTAAGTTTAATGTTACTTGCTCTAATACTGTTATGTTATAATTGAATCAACAGCAAACACTCTTTAGCAGTTTGAATCTGTTTTTATGCATGATCTGTTTAATATCGTGATCTGTTTATTGCATGTGAATTGTGCTCTGTAATATGAGATCCTTGAAAGTGTAAAATGACGATCATTATAATTTGTATTAGCATAGCAAATAGGTCTACACTTGATACTTTTGTATACTGAGATATATTTCAGTTTATTTGTTATTTGGTTTAAGAAAATTTCAGTGATTTAATTTCATTTGTAATTATTTTATTCTTTGTTGTTCTCAGAAACCTTGCATATGTCCATCTGAGCAATCATTAAAGCTTTATATATCATCTACTACTGACTCCAAGTTCTCTAATGGGAACCCTGTGGCAGTTAGCAAACATTGTCCAGTAATTAATCCCTAATTGTAACATGGATTGTAGTAGTTACGTGACTCATCTCTCATGCAAGTGACCCGAGTTATATCCCAGACCCTGACATGAGTGTATCATGTGTGTAAATGTATAGTGTATCATGTGTGCATATGTATATAGTGTGTGCATATATATAAATGCATATGCATATGAGTGCATATATATAGATAGCGTGTATTATGTGTGTAAATGTATGGATTATATTGTGTGTGCATATGTATAGAGTATATTATGTGTGTGCATATGTATAGAATGTATCATGTGTGCATATGTATGGAGTGTTTCATGTGTGTATATGTATAGTGTATCATGTGTGCATAAGTATGGAGTGTATCATGTGTGCATATGTATGGAGTGTATTATGTGTGCATATGTATCCCACATAGCAAACAGACTTGGCCCAAATGTGGTCTCATTATGGCACTGCTGGTGTGTTGACGGCACTGGCATGCATAATGTCAGCCGAATGTGGGCCATGCATGGCAATGATGGCACTGCATGCATGACGGCCAACTACAATTGGGCCAGTTGTGGATGGGAGTTGTGTGGCCCAGATCAGTGTAGCGATTGTTCACATTGTTTAGGTAACATTAGGCTGGGTTATGGCTCAGTTTTTGGGGTTTCTGGTTAAAGGGTGGTGTTGATATGGTTAATTTATAGCTGAGAATCTGTACCAATAATGAACCTGTTTTGGCCCAGTTCAGGGCCAGTTAAGAGTAATAAATTGGCTGAGATTCGGGCCAGTTATGGCCCATGCATGGCCCTTGTCTTTAATCAAGTTATGGGCCACTTCAGGACCGTCATTCTTTGCGGTACTTGGGCCAAGGGAAAAGTTATTGAGTGGCCCAGAGCTGGGCCAGAAAACATTTGCTATGTGGAAATAATAAACCTGTTTTGGCCCAGTTCAGGGCCAGTTAAGGGTAATAAATTGGCTGAGATTCGGGCCAGTTATGGCCCATGTGTGGCCCTTGTCTTTAATCAAGTTATGGGCCACTTCAGGACCGTCATTCTTTGCAGTACTTGGGCCAAGGGAAAAGTTATTGAGTGGCCCAGAGCTGGGCCAGAAAACATTTGCTATGTGGGATGGAGTGTATCGTGTGTGCATATGTACAGAGTGTATCATGTCTCTTTGTTGTATGGAATGAATAGAGTGTATCGTGTGTGCATATGCATGGACTGTATCATGTGTGCACATGTATGGAGTGTGTATATGTATAGTGTATCATGTGTGCATATGTATGGAGTGTATCATCTGTGCATATGTACAGAGTGTATCATGTCTCTTTGTTGTATGGAATGTATAGAGTGTATCATGTGTGCACATATATGGAGTGTGTATATGTATAGTGTATCATGTGTGCATATGTATTGAGTGTATCATCTGTGGATATCTATAGAGTGTATCATGTGTGCATATGTATAGAGTGCATCATGTCTCTTCCTTGTATGGAATGAATAGAGTGTATCATGTGTGCATATGGCAAGCCGTTTTGACTTTTATTCATTGTCAGCATATGCATTCTTGATATCAACCATTTATTTCATGATATCAACAATCAGCATTCTTGATATCAACAATTCGGTTCTTGATATCAAAAAGATAATTGTTGATATCAATATTACATTTCAACTAGTAACAACGTTAATTCTTGATATCAGCAATGATGTCACCATTCGCAGAAATACTGTTGATATCAAAAAATTCGGATTCTTGATATCAACAATTTAATTCTTGATATCTATAATTCATATCCTGTTATGCAAAAAGGGACAAAACGGCTATTCTTTTACTTTTATTGTCTAACTGGATATGAATTATAGATATCAAGAATTAAGTTGTTCATATCAAGAATCCGAATTCTTGATATCAACAACTTAATTGTTAATATTCAGAATGCTAATTGTTGATACCAGGAATTGCATTTCCACTAGTAACAATGTTAATCCTTGATATCAACAATTTAGTTTCACTAGTTAAAATGTTCATTCTGGATATCAGGAACTGAATTTCAACTAGTAAGAATTATAGTTCTTGATATCTGTAATTTTATTTTTACTAGTTAAACGTCACCATAGACCGTCATTCAAATTTAATTGTTGATATCAAGAATTGTTTACTTACTAGTTAAAATTTCAATTTTACACATCAGAAATACAATTCTTACTAGTAAAAGCATTTATATTTTATTTATCAGTTGCCATAGTTTCACATGCTGGAGAATGGGATATTTTCAAGGTGACAGGCCAGGTTGACCATTAAGCCACCGGTGCTCCCTATGGCCAGTCCGCAGAGTTGCCAGATATAGTTGGCTTTTTCCAGCCCAAAAGCTGTCTATAACCCACAAAATTAATTCTAAACTAAATCTAGTACCTTTTAGGGTGCTTTCACACTTGGTTCAATTGCCTGGACCGTACCCAAGTTCGATTGTCCCCCCTTGCCACCTTCTCGGTTGGTTTGTGTTCACACTGTCTTTTTTCCTTCTGAACCCCGGTACGCTTGCGTCATATAGCTGCTGTTTTGTTTACGGCTGTTGCTAGGTGACAGTCACGAAAGCAAAGCGCCAAAATGGAGACTTCCGCACATCGCGGTCGATTTGCTTTTACTGAATCATAAGTTTTGGACATACAGAAAGCGACTCGCGTCTGTCTGCCGCAAAAATATTAGAAACATTCAGAACATCACACAGTGTCTGCAGAAGCTGTTTCTGGAGGAGACAAGCAGACATCACTGTATATCACTGTGCTTGGCTCAGTCCCGCTAAAGGTACAATACGCGGCGCACATACACACACACACACGAATGAATGTTATGAAAACGATAGTTTTGTTGTACAGTTGCCGGTTCACTTCCGCTATTTGGTACGATTGCATTCATACCAGAAGTGAACCGTACCAGAGTTCGCATGAACTGTACCCCAGACCACCTCTTTCAGGCGGACTCGGGTACGGTTCACGGGTGCGCACCCGAGTTCAGAAGACACGTTCACACTGGTTAAACGTACCGTACTATGACGTCAAACAAACCCGGGTGCGGACCAAAAGTGCTAGTGTGAAAGCACCCTTACTGTCATAATTGTTAACCATACAGCAACCAACACCAGCTGTCACAGAACTACAACATAACCGAATCACATCGAAATAGATTACTGTTGTGCACAGTATGTTTTATCTGGCAACACTGCCAGTCCGCCCCTGTTGCCAGGGCTGGCGCGTCCATAGAGGCGACCTAATAATAGGTGGCAGAATAGGGAGGGAAAAAAAAAAGATTGACTCATCAGTCTATTTAGTAAAACTTATTATTAAGTCTTTACACTTTACACACAGGGCTGTTGAACATTGTTGTTTTGTTTTAAGTTCATGTTTCTGCAAACTGAGTTTTTTAAGGCTCAAGAAGGTGGGATGTATTGTTTGGGTTTTCTTTGAAAAATAAGTGAATAATTTGCTCTTACAATTTCACTTTATCTCTGTTCAGGTACAGTCGGAAGACAACAAAACCTTTGTTGGTATGTTGGCCTTTTTTTTTTTGCTTCCTGGCCCAACATTTTCAAAATTACCTACAGTGACAGAAAGAAGAAAACTGACACAATCTGGATTTGGTAAAAGCACAGCTAATTATGAGTCTTTGATAATAATTAAATCATCAGATGTATAACATGTTTAGTCAGGTTGTCTTTTTCTAATAATAATAGTAAGTTATAATAATTATTTTTTGTTTTAAAAAGTTTTTAGGGAGCCATGTAGATGACACGGGTAAAGAAAAACAGGTCAAAATGCAAATAAACTGGAGCTTGGCAGACTTGAAGCAATTTATCTGCCAATGTTTTCCTGATGTTAGCCTAAATGTAGTTGGTTACGAGCTAGCAAAGGCTGACAGCAGAAAGAAAATAAAGAAAGTGCAGATTTGAAGCAAGCTCTGGACCGAAGTAGGCTATACATTTTGCCACTGCCAGAATTACCTCAGGTTTGTTTGTTTTTCATAATATTTATATGCACATTGTGTTGTGGTGTTAATAATGTGGTAATATTAACAATTACCTACACAGGAATCAGCACCTCTGTCACCAAATTAACCTGAGCCAGAAGTCAACTTTGAGGCAACTCCATCTCAGGTGCTTGATCTCACTGACATTACATATCAGAAGCTCAGTGGCAACATGGAGGAGACTGCAAACAGCACAGCCGTAACCAGGAATAAACCAGTGGCATTTTATTCTAGAGTGTCTGATCATTTGTTTCTCGTAATATTTAATTCAGAAATGTTTTGATGCGTTGATGATAGCTCCTGCAGGAGTGGCGTTCTTTGAGGCAGGAGCAAGACAATGAATTTGAACAGTCTTTAATGGCAGACAGGGAAAAAGTAAGTGTATTACAACATTTTATTTAAGAGGCATTTATTGAGAACATTTTTAAAATCCAACAGTAAGTCACATATACACTTCATAAGCTACAAATTTTGAATGTTAATGTCCTCTTTCCTATTATTGGGAAAAATTGTGTTTTTGACCAGGTAAGAATGAACCTTGAGAATATTTTCTGAGTTGACACTTAGGCCTGAGCCATTAAGATAATTGAATACACTAGAAACATTTTATTTGATAGTTTGCACGTATTAAAGTGCTCTATAATACGTTTCTCGAACAGCTTGCGATGTTTAATCTGCACTCTATTGCCTTTCCTGTAGTTCCCAAATGAACATTTCTATTTTAGCAGCAGATTTTGAAGCACTCAATGTATGGAAACAAATTTTTTAACTGAAATAAAATGAACTGAAAATTGCTTTTTGAATATTATACATTGTGTTTTTAAACAGAACTGAATATTTTGGAAGTGAATTCTGGAAGGTGAATAAGAAGTACTGAATTTAAGTATGAAAATGTGTGTGAAATGTTTTTAGTTGAAATATAGCTTAAACAGCTATGTTCAATTCCAGTACCTAAAAATACAAACCCAGGCAATTCAAGTCAGAGTTAAAATGTTAACTGTTAACTTTTATAAACTTTCAAGTAAAAGTTTAATTGCAAGTACCTGTTAATTAAAGGCATTGTTTCCAGTTATTCAACACACTGTTTATTTCAAATACTTTAGGCATTATTTTTAGGCCATATTCTATGATTTATAAATTCCTATTTAAATAAAACCACAAATCTTTTTATCATAAACAGGAGATGGCACTCCAGTGTTTAGAGGCACAGGTGTCATGATCACCAGCAATCTTCTCTCCATAGATCGCTGGTAAACACACACACTTTCACTATGGACTACAAATCCGCCACCTAATGGGCTACAACACCCAGTCTCACAACACACCCAACCGGTTCCAGATCATCACTGATTACATCCCACAGGTGAAGCTGCTCAAGAACTGATTACACACAGTACATAAGCAGCACACACTCACTCCAGTTGCCGAGTCTTGTTATCTGTTTACAGTTGCATTTCCTTGTCTTGTTCTTGCCGTGTTTTGACCCTAGCCTTGATTGTCTTGTTATATTCCTGTCTGCTGCCTGCCTTGTTACCATCTGCCTGTTATTTTGACGACTCTGAATTGCCCTTATACATCTGTTTGCTCCTGTTCTGATCATTGCTTGCCCGACCATCCAGCTAATAAACCTGCATGTGGATCCGCACCCTGTTGTCAGCGTCTATCCCCTGGTTACAACAGGAGTCGGCAACAGGTAGTTGTTATTCTAAAAAAACATTAATAATAATAATTTGTTTGGTTGAAGTAAATAATGTACTGTGTTCACCTTGGTTTCATAACAGGCAATTGAAGACAGAAAAAACAGAATTGATGGAGCCCCGATAAAATTTAAATTTCCAAATGGAGAGGAAAAAATACAGTGCTTCAGACAAAACTATTTAATTAAACATATTTTTGACAAATCGTGTCTCTTAGAACTCCATCTCTTTGGTCTGCTTGGGTCACTGAGGGTTTCTCTGGGTCAGGCTGAGTTCATGATAGAGTCTCATCATATAAGGCAGAAAAGGGTATCCTCTGTCCTCCAGCAAGTAACCAATGTAGTTTCCAGTAATGATTGAAGTGTATAATACAAATATAGTATAAAAACATTGTGTAAAGCAAATGTATCTTGTTGGAATGTATGTCATAATGAAGACTCCCTTAAAATTCTGGTATCATGTACAGACCCTGGCCATTTAGTCTCAACATAGTGATGAGGTGGGGGGCATCACATATGAGCTAGTTAGTGGAAGCGGTAATGAGTTTAATAGTTGTAACACTAAAAGATTATGTTGAGTAATGAATAGACTTGCATGCAAATACTGAGAAAATTAACTTGCCTTCACAGATCGCAATGATGCCGTTAGGATGGGATTCAAAAACTGGTGCCTAAATTTGCTCTATCGTGTTACATACATGATCAGCTACCGTACACACACACACACACACACACATCTGATTGGTTAAACATTGTATCGATTGGTTGAAATTTGTATCATAAGCTCCACCCTTGTTGACCCTGGAACACTTAGAACTCTGCAATATATGGACGTGCGGATCCCAACCATCGCAAAATGCACTCATCTACCCACGAGTCATGGTACATCTTCACAAGAGTGGCGCCCGGCCATGTAATATTACGGCAGCCAAAAGGAATACATTGGCCAGGAATCTGCTTGGAAGCCAGCTATGCTCACCAGTATATTACCAACGCTTGTGGACATCCTCTCACAGAAGTGTAGAAAATGAAAGCTTTCAACCAAGGAGTTCTTTGTGTGGACTTTGGGTGGAAAAAAAAAAAACATGTGGAGTATGGATCCCATCTCATTCTGACATGGAGGTTAGATAAAGCGTTCAAAGGTACAACCTCACCAAGAAATGGTGGTCAATAATTTCACTTTGCAGTGGTGGAGTTCTCATCTTCTGTCACCCAGTATTCACTGTAATGAGCTCCCCCGGTTTGAATGTCTTTGCAAGGGTTGACTGGATGCAGCTCGTGACAGGTCGGGCTGATATTTTGTGTAGTAAAAGCTAGGCTATGGGTAAGAATGAATGGCGTGCTTTGTTTGCTGCAAAACATGCTAATAACGTTCTCTTGTGTGATGCACAGTTACTGCTGATGACCAGTCGAAGACTAATGAAGAAGCAAGGATTATTAATGAAGAAAAAGTTGCCCAAGCCCAGTTTTCAACCCTCCTCTTGCTGTTAGCCAAGGTCCTTGGGGTCGGCGCTGCAGACAATGCACCAAGCTACCCAAACATCCTTAAAGGGCTGGTGCCTGGATATGTGATAAAAGCCAAAGGGGATGAGTTGGCAGGCAGGCAAACCAGTTCGAACTGCTTGGAAGACAGCTATGCTCATCACGATACCACTAACGCTTGTGGACAAACTCTGACAGAAGTGCTGAAAAAGAATGCTTTTAACCAAGGCACACTTTGTTTGTGTTTGTCCAGACATTTTGTCCTGGACATGATTTTGATGTCCAGACTACAGAGCCCAGCCATCGCAATATGCACTGATCTACCCACAAGTCAGAGCACAACTTTACCACTGTGGCCATCGGTCATGTAGGATTACAGCAGCCAAAGGTAATGCATTGACCAGGAATCAAACCCGGGTCAACTGCTTGGAAGGCAGCAATGCTCACCACTATACCACCAACACTTGCAGTCCTACTCTGACAGAAGTGTTGAAAAAGAGGGCAACATTCCTCTTGCTGTCAGCCAAGGTCTTTAGGGCCAGCGCTGCAGACAATGCTGTTAGGACTGGATTACATTGCTGATCTGTGTGGGGCAAGAACGAGTGCTTTCTCTGTGCAGCTCCTCTTTAGTATAGTGGACAGTATCTTTGCCTGTCATGCGGAAGACTGGGGTTTGATTCCCTGATGGGGAGGCCCTTGTTTGTCTTTTACTTTTTGGGTGTTGCCTTCAAGCCAACATAAAAAGCAACAATCTGCCCACAGGACATCTCCACAGGGGTGGTGTCTAGCCATGTGATAAAAGAGCCAAAAGGAACGAGTTGGCAGGGAATCAAACTGCTTGGAAGGCAGCTCTGCTCACCCCTATATCACCAACGCTTGTCGACGTTCTCCGGCAGAGTTGCTGAAAAAGTATACTTTCAATTAAGTCACTCTTTGTTTGGGTTTGGGGCTCAAACAAAGCTTCAGAATACATGGCCGAGCCATAGCAACATGCACTGATCACAGGACAATTTCACAAGGGTGGCACCCGGCCATGTGATATATACAGCAGCCAATGGTATGCAATGGCCATGAATTGAACCTGGGTTAACTGCTTGGAAGGTAGCTATGCTCACCACTATACCAGCAATGCTTGCAAACAGCTCTTGCCAGAAAAGCTCAAATACAATGCTTTCAACCAAGGCAAACTTTGTTTGTGTTTCGGCGCTATAAACACATGTCCAGACTAGGGAGCCCAGCCAACACAATATGCACTGATCTACCCACAACTCAGAGGACAACTTCACAACTGTGGTTGCCGTCCATGTAGGATTACGGCAGCCAAAGGTAGTGCATTGGCCAGGAATTGAAACTGGGTCAATTGCTTGGAAGGCAGCAATGCTCACCACTATACCACCAACACTTGCAGTCATACTCTGACAGAAGTGCTGAAAAAGAGGCCAACACTCCTCTTGCTGTAAGCCAAGATCTTTAGGACCAGCACGGCAAACAATGCTGTTAGGACTGGATTACATCGCTGACCTGTGTGGTGTGAGAACGGGTGCTTTCTTTCCGCAGCTTCTTGTTAGTATAGTGGATAGTATCTCTGCCTGTCATGTGGAAGAATGAGGTTTGATTCCCTGATGGGGAGGCCCTTGTTTGTCTTTTACTTTTTGGCTGTTGCCTTCAAGCCAATGTAAAATGCAACAATCTGCCCTCGGGACATCTCCTTAGGGGTGGTGCCTAGCCATGTGATAAAAGAGCCAAAAGGAACGAGTTGGCAGGGAGTGCTCACCCCTATACCACCAATGCTTGTGGACGTTCTCCGGCAGAAGTGCTGAAAAAGTATACTTTCAATTAAGGCACTTTGTGCTAAAAGCACATGTCCAGACTACAGAGCCCAGCCATCACAATATGCACTGATCTACCCACAAGTCAGAGCACAACTTCACAACTGTGGCCGCCGGCCATGTAAGATTACAGCAGCCAAAGGTAATGCGTTGGCCGGGAATCGAACCCAAGTCAACTGCTTGGAAGGTTATTTAATAGTTAATAGTTAGGTTACTTAAAGAGCCCCTATTATGGGTTTTTGAGAATGACCTTCCATGTAGTGTGTAACACAGCTCTAAGTGAAGTCAAATATCCAGCTAATGCTTGAATCTGAAAGTAAACAGTGTTTAAAACTACTGATTCATTTATTAAAGAGTCCACTCATAGTGCTTCAATTGAATCGTCTTGATAACGAGTCTTTAGCCGTTTCGGCGTGACGTGAATACGAAACTTAAGCCCTGCCCAACTGTTGCGCGTGCAAACCCAGGAAAATTTTAACCTGCGGCCCCGCCCACAAACAGTAGCAAAGAAAAAAAGAAAGACAAGCTCTGTAGCAGACGCCATTTGAAATAAGTCATGAAGACACTGTGGGATATTCTGTTGGATATTATTGGAAGTGAGAGGGAAAGTTAGTGTTATTTTCTCTATCCAAAGATGAAAGTCAGTGGTTGAGGTTTATTTTTGCAAAAATCACTTAGCATTATAGCCCAGCCTTGAGCAGTTCGAGTGCTTCTGTAATCTACACACAATGAGGCATTCGTCGGCCATTTGTTAAAGGAAGGATCAGAAAAGTCTATTGATGTAAGGGACTTTGTCAGAGCTCGACAGGAACTTTTTCAGTACATGGATCAGTGGATCATGGATCAGTTTATTTCTCCATTTCACAAGTGTAAGTAAGTGCATTACTATGGTTGCCTACTTGTTTTCTCTAGTTTGCAAAATATGTATATATTTATGTTTTGTTACTTGTAACCACTTGTATTGTATTAGGTTAACTCTTTATATTATCATATCGCGTCTAATGCCACATTAAAAATGCGTGCCGATTTGTTTACAGATTTAAATGCGTTTGTGAGCACGCGTTCCACTGCCGCTTGTCGTTTCTATGGCTACCGTCAGCTGTTCTTACACACGTGCAGTGGTCAAATTTCAAAATAGTTCAGCTTTTGCCGCTGTGCAGATTAATACTGAATGTGTGTCATGAAGAATAGAGCAACATGCTGGTGTTTAAATGCACACACATACCTGCCAACATCTGTCCCTGAAAATTCGGGAGACTGGGGGTTAGGTTCGGGGTGAGGTGTCTGAATAACACTCAGGGCCGGAGCAAGCTGAACTGGCACTCTAGGTGAACGGCGATCACGCCGCCCTCAACCTGAAAGTGAAAAAGTGACCGGTTCGTGGATGAAAGTGAGGACCGGGAGGAAGGGGGTGGGTGACGCTGCCCCCATGCTGCCCGTGGCTGGAGATGGGTCTGAAATATGGGGGACTCCCAAGAAAAACAGCAGTGTTGGCAGGTATGCTCACACATACAGTATGCACTGTGACTACAATATTGTTGATAAGCCGTGCTGGACATTTCACTCTTTCTCGTGCTGAACGCTGTCGACCAATCGCAACAGGCTGTCATCGGTGCAATCAGTGCAGATTAGCTTCGTGCTAAGGAGGGGTTTGGGAACAAATGAATCGCTGAACAATTTATATGGGAGTCGCTGGGATAATTAGGTAAAAATAAATGCATATTATAATATGCATTGACTTTGCATGCATATTAGACTGCTGTTGGAGACCCTTAAAACAAAATATGACCCTTTTTAATGTATAATAGGGGCTTTTTAAGAAAACCTATAACAAATGTTTTTTATTATCAGTATGACAACACACCTTAATTCTTATTGGCCTAAACAACCATGGCCTACATTGTTTTCTAAAACGTTTGATTTTGTAACTCTTGTTTTTTTGGGGGGTATATTTCTATAATTAAATTATAGAAATGCATTTCTATAAGTGTAATATAAAAGTAAATATTTGCTGAATGTAAAAAAAAAAATCTTTGAAACATTGTCTACATAATGTTACAAACAGCAAAACAATAAAAACTAAAAATAATTATAAAACTAGAACTTTTAAGTTTTAAACTTAATATAATAGTGGACATTCTGAATCAAATGATACAGTAAGTTTATTGACCTAAAATAGTTGACTGTCTATATTATGCATCTTCTTAAAGTATATTAATACTTTACCATCTAGATTCAGTCATTTAACTCACAAACTCTCACAACAAATAACAATCTTTCAGCATTCTTTGATTTTGTAATATTAATAACAATTTATTAGCGTAATTTATGTTATTTGTCTGTGACATGTTAAAAGGGATCATGAATTGAAATCTGAAATCAGATTTCCTGTATTGAAATCCCTTTTTTTTATCTACCATAGGAAATATAGTAAATGACACATATAACACACAAAGCGAAACTTGTGGTATTCAATTTTCAAAGCAAGTTTTTAGTTCTTTGAACTGAAGCTATGGTTGAGGGTTCATCAAGTTATTTGTAACTGAAATTGACTGTTTGTGCACCCTGAAGGGGGCAGTAGATCCAAATAATTCTTCAATCATGTAGGATACATGCAGCAGAACCATGGTATCAAGACAAGAAGCATGCTTTTATTGGTGCACTGCACACTTCCTTTTACAGCAATGGCTGACTGAAACATCAGCCTTTTTTCCTAGACTGTAATCATCAGCATCTCATGAAAAGCCATTCAGAGCACATCATTTT
The DNA here is from genome assembly GCA_903798195.1 of Danio kyathit. Taxonomy (NCBI): domain Eukaryota; kingdom Metazoa; phylum Chordata; class Actinopteri; order Cypriniformes; family Danionidae; genus Danio; species Danio kyathit. The sequence goes on along the minus strand of LR812541.1, from coordinate 7,103,547 downwards.
GGAGAGGTTGCCATAGAAACCATATAGTAGCAGAGCACAGACGAACACAGCAATTTCCTTTCACACTGTGTCCTCAAATGAAAGGGGAAAACAGCAACAATATAAGACAGAAGAATACACAAGGCGAAAATAGACGCACGCACACCATTTCTTAGGATTGGATTTTTTCTGTTTTTTAAATAGTAATTGCAATGCAACATTTATACCGTTTCTTTAAATAGTCAAAATAAATAATCTGTTAGTCCTGCCTCATACAATTTTTCACTTTCCAGTTTTGCATAAAAAAGGCAACAAAACAACAGAACATAAACTTTCAAAATATACATTTGATTTCTGATTATAAAATAACAAGATAGTTATTAAATAAATTAAACACAACAAGGATGTATTTCTGATTTCCAATTATTTATTTATTAAGGGGTCGCCACAGCGGAATGAATCACCAATTTTTCCGGCATATGTTTTACGCAGTGGATGCCCTTCCAGTCGCAACCAAGTACTGGGAAAAACCCATACACACACACACAAAGGCCAATTTTGTTTACCCAGTTCACTTATAGTGCATGTATTTGGACTGCGGGGAAAACCGGAGCACCAGGAAAAAACAGGGAACACAGGGAAAACTTGCAAACTCCACACAGAAATGTTAATTGGCCCAGCAAGAACTTGAACTAGCGACCTTCTTGCTGTGAGGCAACAGTGCTAACCACGGAGCCACTGTGCAGTCAATTTTCCAATTATTTCAGGCTTTTTAAAGTTGCAGTTAAATTTTAATTCAGAAAGTTGTTAATATCTATTTAATGCAGGCAGATTGGTGGCACCTGTAATGAAAAACAATTACTGTTGGTAAATGGCAAAATGTATTTAAATTGTCATTTTGTTTTATTATTATAACGTGTAATTTTGCTTGTGCTTGGAGCTCCCCCTGCTGAAAAATCCAGCTTAAACCAGCCTAAGCTGGTTGGCTGGTTTTAGCTGGTTGACCAGCCTGGTTTTAGAGGGGTTTTGGCCATTTCCAGGCTGGTTTCCAGCCATTTCCAGCCTGGTCTTAGCTGGTCAGGCTGGGAGTTGACCAGCTAAAACCAGCTTGACCAGCCAAAACCAGCTATGTCCAGCTTAAACCAGGCTGGTCAAGCTGGTTTTAGCTGGTTTAAGCTGGTCATTTTCCAGCCTGACCAGCTAAGACCAGGCTGGAAATGGCTGGAAACCAGCCTGGAAATGGCCAAAACCCCTCTAAAACCAGGCTGGTCGACCAGCTAAAACCAGCCAACCATCATAGGCTGGTTTAAGCTGGATTTTTCAGCAGGGCCGTCGAGTAGATTTATCACAAAAATGCATTCCCATTCATTACCATCTTTCTTTAAAAAAAAAAAAAAAAAACACGAACATACTATTTTACAACTAAATCTACTTCAAACATCGCTAATTTTATCAAATTTCTTTAGTATCTGCTTCTAGCGTTAGCCTGCTAGCATCACTAGCTAGCTAGCTATGGTATTGGTGTCTATCCCATTACTACTTCATGCTGTTTAACACTTAACGTCACACTTGTGTGTCACCTTTGAGTGCAGGTGAAGAATCAGTGGAGGCAGTAGAAATTAGTCTAGTTGACATGGTCTGTCACTCACTCATCTGAGGTAAGTTTGTGGTACAATGTCAACACTCCTTCCATCTCAACTCTGTTTCTCTGTCCAGGCACAACACACCTGAGATCCCCTGCGTCCAGCAACAGAAGACGCAGGCCAGAACCAGGAATATCTCGTCCTCCTGCCCCCTGTCTTTGAAATCTCAACTTCGATGTCAAGGTCTCATTTCCGTGAGATAGAGTGTGGACGGCATCATCATTGTTGATTCTATTGTCCCCCAAGTCTGTGCTACTTCTTCTAAAGTAAATGTCATTGTTTGCCCGATGCTCGTATTTATAATAGCCCTTTTCACACAGTGATACTGGTAAATTTCCAGAATGACTTTATTTGTAAATTCAAATATGTGCTGTTCACACAGGCAAGGGTGTTCCAGAATTTTACCGGAAAGGACCATTCACACATCCATTCCAAAATACCAGCAAATTCTGACATCATTAACCAAAAAATGAGCTCTAAACGGCCGCGCTTGTATTAAACATGAAGGGGGTCTGTCTTTTTCTTGCTTGTGTACACATTTGATGACATTACAAATTCTTTATGGATATTGTGAACACCATTGAAGAAAAGATAGGGAGGAACACTTTCGCATGTCGAGATGTACATTTGAGTTTGTGCTGCAGCTTGTGAGAAACTTTTTAAAACGAAAGACTACTGGTGTTGTAGGCAAACGTTACTCAAATCTGACTCATGCAGAGCTGGCAGGTAAACTCACAGCAGTTTATCATAAGCATTTGATTGATCATTTTTTCCACAGTTGACACTAAGAAGGAACTAAGGCTACGTTCACACTGCAGGCAAATGTGGCCCGAATCTGATCTTTTCGCCCATATGTGACTCAGGTCTTGACAGTGTGAACAGCCCAAACCGCATGGAATCTGATCTTTTCACTTCAGATTTGTGCCACTTTCATATGTAGTTTTAAATCAGACACAGATCTGATGTTTTGCAATGCAACCGCAGTGTAAACGGTTATGTCGGTTTTCATGTGACTTTTACATAATCTTCGAGCGACATACGTCATCATTCTGTGCTGCAGCAAAACTGGTGCTTGTTAACCACTCTGGGTAACGATCGGGGCACGGGATGATCGCGATGCTAAAGAGCGTCGGTGGTGTTCCGGAAAGGGCATCCATGCACAAAGGAGGGGGCACTTTCATTTAAGGACGAACATTATCTCAGAGCGAATAAATGGCAGGAGCTTAAGCACCCAAACCCCCCATCTGCACGTGTCTGTTCTTTATAAAGAAGTAAAATAAAATAACCGCAAACGGAGATAAACCAACTCCGCCTTCACAGTTTAGTCTGCGGCTGCTCATTAACCCTTGATGAGTTCACTACACCGGTGGTCAGACAGACGCGCGCCGCGGTTGTCACAAATCATGAGTGATCAGTGTTTTCAATCACAAGGGACTTATTTTAGGTTTCAAATGCCAAAATGCACATTAGTAGTAGCAGAAAAACCCTTTACAGTTCATGTAATACACCACGGTTGTCTGTGAAAAGGGCAATAATCATATTAAAGGGTCACGAAACACCAAAACACATTTTTTGAGCTGTTGACAGTCATATATGTGTCCCACGCTGCTATAAACACTATTAGGACACATATATTGCACTAAAAAGTGAAAAATTGGTTGTTTTTTGCGTTATTTTGAGCAAATTCGTTCTTCCGGTTTGAAACAAATTTTTGAAGCTACGTCACGGCCATGAAATACTTAGGTGTAAATCCAGCCTGGAGAGTGGCTGTCTGTCTTTTCGCGGACATACTGACGTATGTGAGTGTGCTGCTTTAATTCATGACAAAGACGTGCTTCAAACCAATCAGCGCGCTCTATTGTGTATGACGTGAAACTTCATTAATATGCATGATAGCTCCGGAGACTGTTTACACTGTACAGACGGAAGAGAGACGCCACGTTGTGTTGCCAAAACAAGTGAAAGAACAAGAATTTGGAGACAAGAGTCATCGGTTTTGCGTTTATTAGTGTGCTGCAACAAGGTTTTGTTTTCATTTTCCCTCTATGAGAGAGCTGCTGGACTCGCGTGTGGATTACAGTGCACGCGACAGAAATGCGTTTGTAAGGAACATTTTTTACCCGAGAGCTTTTCGCATCTGAAAATGGTGAAATCCGGATTTGTCGCTCGTCTCCTTTTTGTCCTGTCGCTACAGATTAGGTAAGTGTGTGCGATCAGTGCTCTTTGTTTAACCCAGATTACAAAGTTTGTCGTATCTTCAGCAGTGCTCTTTCAGTGTTTAAAGACCTCAGTCAAAATGATTTAGTTACTAAGTTTACAGTATGTTAATATCACTGCAATATTACAGTACAGTACTATAGACTGATAGATCCGCTGTAAATGCTGCTCTCTGAGTGTAAACATATAAACACAAACTATTCCTGTTGTGCAGGATTTTCGCCGCATTTTGTGACAGGATAGCCTATACAGACACGGCTTTCTGACGCTACCTACCTATCGAGTACATAAGTTACAGAGAAATGCGGAGGATTTTTTTTCTCTCATTCGCCATGCCGTATCAAATCAGCCTCTCTCTGTTTGTTTTGCCTGTGAGACTTAGCGCGCGCCCAAATGGAAACGCCCTTCTATGCATAAATTACCCTCTTTCCCTCCTCCGACACTCCCACACTCCCAGAGCTGGACACGCCCAACTTTCATGAATTTTTTCAAAACAGAGGTGTGAAAACACCCTGCTGAGACAGGGGGTTCGTGGCCCTTTAAGCATAATCTGACAACGTGCTTCATACAGCAGACACATTCTGTGCATAATTAGACATTTTGTGTTGTCCGTAACTATACTTCTGCGCATGCGGGTCAGTTTACGACCATGATCTGTTCACACTGCAAATCTGATATTGGCCACATTTATAAGAACAGTGTGAACAGCTAGGCAAAAAAATCAGATCTGAGAAAAAAACAGATTTGAGCACTAAGCCTCGCAGTGTGAACGTAGCCATAGAAATGTTATCTGACTAACAAGCAGCAGTTAAATGTGTATGGAGAAGCATTTAAAGCCATCTATTTTCATAAACAGCATGGATGTGAATTCGTCTGATCGGCTGGAGTAGACATCTAACCTCAGTGCGTTCTAAACGTGAATGTGCTCTTTCCGGCAATTTTCCTTCTGCGTTCACACAGAGCAGCAATCTGGCAAATTACCAGGGAAAAAAATGGTTACTACAGCTGTGGTTCCTATAATTTTACTATAGTTCTACTACAGTATTAATGTAGTGTAAAACCATGGTTTCAAAACCATGTTTTTTAAAACCACAGTACGCACCAAAAAACATGGTTACTACAGTTTTACTATAGTTAAACCATTCATTTTTGTAAGGGTCATTTCAGGACTGCTTCTCATGTACTGACAAGGACACAAATTTGCTCAAATTGAATGGTTATTAAGGTGTGAAGAACAGAAGCCTCTCTTTGTTAGTTCAACTCAATTAACATAGTTCTAGTAAAGTCCAGATTTCAGAGTTGAAGTTCAGTTTAGTTTAGTTCAGTGAGGTTAAAATTTCACTGCTGAAAGTTCAAACACTTTATCAAACAGATGTTGGTTTAGAGTTAAACTCTAGGAATTTTAAATACGACAGTACGTTGGGGAAGCGTGCAGTCCCAATAGGGAGGACGCTGCAGAGACCACCTGCTGCCCAAATGGGGAGAGCTGGTGGCAAGAAGACATATGGACTAGCCCTGAGAAGGGGGAGTACTCATATGAAAAGATGCTGAGCATGGAGGGGGACTACATCGTGGCCAAGTGTGCCACACACCTGCTTTTGAGTGAAGGTCTCGGCCGTTAGATCGCCCCCTGGGGGCTGACTGCAGTACAAGTCATAAAGCCCGCCTCCTCCGTGTTAATGAACGAGACTTGAGCCCAATTGAAAAAATTAATTACACTTGCAATAAAATGTTCCGAAAGATGGTTCTGGTCGATTAAGGCACTGGTTATTGTGCTGATATAGGTGCAGATCTTCATTTCTGTAAAGAGTATGTTTTGAGCAGTAATTTAATGCTGGGTGTGTCATCGTGATTGACAACTGTGATTGACAGTTTCTCAAAGCAGACATCGGAGCTTCGGCAGGAGACTGAAGTGTTTTTATTTGATTTCTGTGTTATCGTTCAGCAGTAAACTATAATTTCTGACATACAGGATCTGGTGGAACACTGTTTATTCGATAAGGTCAGATTTTTATCGGGCTTTATAAGTTTGCTGATAAACGCCTAACCACCCAGATGACAAAATACACTCGGTCAAACAAACGAGTCAAACAAAACAAAGCAAAGGTTCAAAACACGGAAGGCAAGGCAAGGAAAACGCGTTGTAATGTCACTTAACAGATAACAAGACTCAACAGTGAGTGTCTTAAGGTGAGCTGTATTTATGTGTGTGTAATCAGTATTTGAGCAGCATCAGCTGTGTGTTTGCAATCAGTCAGGATCAGGAACCGGTTGTGTGTGTGGTGCTTGACTGAATATGTAGTCCATAAATGGCGGATTTGTAGTCCATTAGTGAACTGTGTGTTTACCAGTGATCTGCACAGGCTGGATCGCTGGTGATCGTGACAATGGGTCTGAAATAATAATTCGCTCCTGTAAGGTTATTTGAACTTGATTAAAAGGACATCTCTGCATTTTGAGTTCCGGCATATTATTGAGTTAATCTACTGAATTTGCTGTTATAAAATATTAAAGGTCTAGAAACAGAATTGTATATAACAAATAGAGCTGTAAATGATATATATTATTTATATACACCATTTATTGTTGGCTTTTTATTTGAAAACTTCTAATAAACATTAAAATGAATTTAAATTCCTCTTTGCCAGATATAATGAAGGCATCGAATAAACCAAATGAAAACGGAGGCAAAAAATGATAAACAATATACGAGCGACGTTGCAGCAGCTGATAGACAACATGTATTAATACTGCGAAGTCTTTTGTACAAATTGACAAGGATTATTTTATATAGTGCAGGGATGGGATGTGTAAATATCCTGTTGATATTTAGAAATCTTGCTGTATTAATCCTTTAAACGCTCAATTTTTCCTGCATAATAAATAGCTATCTATGGTGTGTTTGGTTGGAAACTCGAATCCGCAGCTCCTCCTTTGGCTCCATCAGGCAGACCTTCTGCGCACGCCCAGGCTCCAATTTCAGCAGTCTTTTACGACAGTTTGTGCCCGTCACGAGGCATTTTGCCTTTACAGCGTTCAATGGGAAATGGCGCTGTCGCATCGTTCATATTTTATACAGTCATTGATCGTGGCTGAGCGAGTATATGGGATTGGCAATGAGAATCACGTATAGCAGGCACCTATACTCAGAACGTGGGCTGACCAGCGTGTATGCCAACAACTTAACGCGCCAACACTTGACTCCTCCACTGACGACCCATTCACAACATTCACAGCATTCGTCAGCTTCAACGCTTCCCAATTACTTTGAATGGGTGACGTCAGGTGTTGCCGAATTGCATTGTGGATCCATCGGCGCCGCTTCAGAGGCGTTGCTCGCTGCAGAAGTTGGGATTGTTCAACTTTTCAAGCGCCAACGGAAGCGCCAGCCAATCAGATCGCTGTATGCAAATACACCAGCTTAGACAGTGGCCTGTTGCTGACTAAGTTCATTGGTTGACGCTGCTGTGATCGCGTCAGCCCCAACTTCAGACACGCACTCTGTCAAGCGTTGACGCTGAAGCCTGTGAGTCAGATGCTGGGGGCCTCAGAGGAACTCTGCAGGGTTCGCCAAACGGGGAACTTAACTGACAAAGCGAGAAAGCGCACGTATCTCTGTGTAAGAGAGAAACGCGCAGCAAGCATTTTACAACACCTAACCAAATTTCCTCATTCACCGGGGTTTCCCAGCACACGTAAGGAAATCGGCTCCGAGTGGAGTGCGCTCTCACTCCTGGGGGACACGGCTCGCCCTGGTTCTGATAAGCAAGGGAGATGGCATTCACTATTCAGTGGTTTTGTTCCAACCTCTGTTTGGATGCAGCACTTCCCTTCTGCCGATCACTGTAACAGATAAAGAGCTGCTCAGAGGATCTAAAAGTACCCTCCGTATAAATATGCAAAGTGCGAACAGGACACAGCAGTAAAGGAGCTGGGTCTGCCTTCTCCATGGGCTGCAATTGCAGGTTCACTATTTGTCTTAAATGAACGCTGTAGGAACCTAAGGCACCAAGGTGGGCCAGGGTTTAAGGAAAAATGTGAGAGTGGGCCGGCCCAAAACGCTGGCACAATTCGCTGACCGAAAATGCCTCCAGATACCCGCCCATTTGACCGATGCCAATGTGACCAGCAGAGCTGTCTACCTGGACAGAAATCTTAAAAATACTGAGTCTAGTGGATCGAGCAGACCTCTTCTAAGAGAGATCTCCAATTGGGTATGAGAGGGGAACAGGATAGAATTAATATTCACGTCTCGCGCCTCTGGGTACTGGATGATGAAGCGATGCTTTCCCAGCGTGCCACCATCGCCGCGTCCTTAGAGCGGGGATGTTTGTAACGCCAACCCTTTAGTGCGGAGGGGACAGCCTTAGCTCCAGCCAACTGAAGGAGGATAGCATCACACTGATCTGGCATGTTTGGGGTCCTTCTCAGAGAAAAGTACACCACACAGCGAATAGACTCCACTTCAGGGTGTAGGCATGCCTCGTAGAGGCTGAGTGACAGTGTTAACCACCTAATCGGTAGGTCACCTAAGTCCTCTGCATTCCATCTATGGACCACACGTGAGGTTCCATAGATCTGGGCGCGGGTGCCAAACGGTGCCTGTCCCAGAGAAGAAGCTTCTTCCAGGGGATGTGCCAGACTTGTTTCTTGTCCTCCCTGACTTTACACAGTATGCGAGAAGACTCACTGGAGAAATGCATATTACTCATGCCGTGCATTAGAATGCACCCATAACAACTGGACAGCCAAAAGTGGAGTCTCCATTTTCCATGGTGAAACTGCTGTGAGAGCGCATCGGCTGCGCAGTTCAGCACGGCGGGGAAAAATGGGATGCAGCTATTCCGCTGCGTATGACTCCGGAGGAGCAGACGGCGAGCGGGCTGAGACATGCAGCGAAAGTGGATACCCCCGTGCGGTTGATATACAACAATGTCTCACACTGCCAACAGCTCCAGGCAATTAAAATGCCAATGCCACCAGGTTCCTACCACGGACCCAGAGCTGCATGCCCGCAACACACGACCCCCAACGCAACTGGAAGCATCTGTCAAACGATGACATGCCTGGACACTTGTTCTAGAGGCACACCGGCCTGTATAAACGCAGGGGGCGGGGGAGTGGACACAATTACACCGATCACCTGCACCTGGAGCTCATTTATTCAAGCCCTTTCAAAAACACCACAGTGAAGACAGACGCAGAGAAGCCTCTCCGCTAACCACGACTCTAATGAGTTCTCTCTCTCTCAAATCAAGCAAATCACCCACAACTCACCTGAAGCACTGCTGCACTGGAACCAAGGGAAGTTCAACGAAGACACCTGCCCACCACACATATTTACCGGAACCAGCACTGTAAATATAAAGCCCTTTGGGCGTGTGTTCACTTACAACTTGTGTCTGCCTTTTCATTCCACCCTGCTAGAATATATATATATATATATATATATATATATATATATATATATATATATATATATTACTTGTACTCAAAGAAATTTACTTAATGTTGTGCTTAATGTTATGCTTTCAGATATTAAGAAAAATATCCATGCTATCTCACTCTTTAATAAACATGTATAGACCACCATGACCCTATGTCAGGGTAAAATGCATATAAAATATGAATTGTGGGAGATGTAGATGACTCAAATGATACATTGGGACACACGTCTAAAGATTTATTACAATTAGTTTGGATAAAGCAAAATACCATTGGGCCAATCCATAGCTTATACCATACATTAGATCTAATTTTATCACATGGAATGAGGTCATTGATCTAGATATTATACATCAAAGTGATGATGTAACAGATTACTACCTCTTATTATATAAGTTGTGCTTACCTGAGATTAGCTGGTTCACATAGAGCTATTAACCTGGTAGAACTATAATTCCATCCACTACAGACAAATTTGTGAGTAATTTATCTGACCTTTCTTATTTGTCAGTGCACACGCAAATGCAAATAACCTTGACATATTAATGAGCAGTATGGGTGCTATGTTCACTACCACATTAAAATACTGTTGACTTCATCAACTGAAAAAAGGCTAGAAAGAATAAAACTACAATATGGTAAAACAGTCACTCTTTCAACTCTCAAAATGGCAACTCATACCTTTTTTCACAGATAAAATAGAAGGCTTCAGAAAACAAACAGCAGATGTTAAACTTTCTGCACCATCTTATAGTCCAGACTCATTAAACACTCCACTAAATCAGAATAAATTACAGTGCTTCAAAACCATAGGACAGGAAGAACTGGTTAAACTTATCAATACGTCTAAATCTGCTCCATGTTTATTAGATCCCATTCCAACAAAATTACTTAAAGAATTCCCAGGTAGCAAAGAATTCTGGCCCAGATTTGGCACAAAGTTGGCACAGCAGGCATTCGTCTGGCAATGGCATGCAACATGTAGGCCAAAGATGGCCCGGCTTTGGCAGAGGTGGCACCGTCTTTAAGGTGGCACACAAGACTTGGGCCAGATATCAAATGTAGTATTTGGCCCAGATGTTAAAAAATGTATATGTGGGCCATGTAAGTTTGGCCTGTCTTGACCCACATTTAAAGTACATTTAAATAATTTTGGAGTAAAGAAAAAATTCTACCAATTAGGTCACTTCAAAAAAAAAAAAAGCTTGACTATAAAGCGAAATGCTTCATGGGCTTATCAAATTCATTGCAGTCATTACACACAAACATATCTGGCCCAGTTCAGGCCCAGTTATGGGTTTTTAAGTTGGCTGAGACTTGGCCCAGATATGGTCCATGTTTGGCCCTTGTTAGGAAGCCAGACTTGGTCCAATCATGTACCGTAATTCACTGCGGCATGTGGGCCAAGCAAGAGCTGATTGTGTGGGCCAGATCTGGGCCAGAGAAATTTAGCTATGTGGGTTGTTACCTGTAGTAGGACAATCTCTTCTTAATTAAGACTCAATCAGATCCAAAACCTCTGAAGAGATGATCCACACTCTGAGGACTCCGGGGACAACATGAACACTTCAAATATACATACATTCAGTGTTGGGGGGGTTACTTTGGAAATGTAACAGATGATTACATATATATATATATATATATATATATATATATATATATATATATATATATATATATATATATATATATATATATATATATACTGTATATAAATATTGCAAAAAATGCTTTTCTTACCATGAGGATTTGTCTTGTTTCTGGTCCAAATATCTACGAATTCTTAAATCAAGTAGAGTTTTCTAGACAATTTAAAAAATATTGTTTTGTTTTGAGAAATAATGTTCCCAAATTGATTTTCCTTAAAACACTTAATTATGCCATATTACTACTTAAATCAAGACAGTAAGTTTTGCTTGTCTAGAAAATGCTTCTTGATTTAAGAATATTTAGATTTTATGACTAGAATCAAGACAAAAAAGTAAGAAAAGCATTTGTGTATATACCTGTACAGTAGGGAAAAGACATATTGAACAAGTGTTGTCATGTTTTTTTTACTGGGAATAATATTTCTAAAGGAGCTGTTGACATAGAATTTAACCAAATTTTGGTAAAACCCAAACATAAAAATTAAACAAAACAAAATAAGGAGTTATTTCAATAACAATGCAATGACACAAGGAGAAAATACTGAACTACTGAAATGTATTTAATACTTTATATAAATGGCTCTTTTTTTGATGATGACAGCATAAAGACGCCTGTCATTTGGAGAATGAAGTCACATGCATTGTATTTTTGCCCATTCAAGTTTAGCGATGAGTGTCTCTTTGTTATAATCCTGATTATTAGCTTCCTACACAGAGGCTGGGTCACTGCAAAAAATTACTGTTTCTGTCTGCTAATAATTCTTCTCCACTTTTGCTGTGTGTTTTGAATCATTGTCGTGCTGTAATATCCACTGGTGGCCAAGACCAAGTTACTCTACAGACTGCCTGATGTTTTTTTGATCTATTGTTCTTTTTTCATGATGTCATTTACTGTGACTAGGTTCCTTAGTCCACCGGCTGAAAAACGCCTCCCCAAAACATTAGGTCCTCACCACCATGTTTGACAGCGAGGATGGTGTTCTTAGGGTTTTCCATTTTATGCCTAATGAAGGCTACATCATTAAAACAGAAGACTGGAAGTCTTCTTTGTCCAGATGAGCATTTGCAAAGTCCAAGCAGGCTTTTGTGTGTCTTTTCTGGAGAAGTGATGTTCTTGATCTGTGTCCAAGGAACCCAGTAATGTGCTGTGTCTGTTGGACTGTCTGCCTTGAGATGTTGCCACCAGCAGAGCCCAGATTTATCAGGATGGCCTTGGTGTTAATGCTTGGATTCTTTTTTACCTCTCTCACTATCCTCCTGGCCAGCACAGGTGGCCTTCTGACCAACACATATTTGGCTTCCAATCACAACTGCTGAGATTTTTCAGTGTGGAACATCTTGTATTTTCTGAGATTTTAAAACATTTCAATGTGGTCTTATAGCCCTTTTCTGACTGAACAGCCTCAATGCGCAGCCGTAGGTCCTCAATTTGTCTTAGCCATGGCTGTCCAACAGAGAGCTTCTGTTTTTTACCTGCTGACATGATTAAAACAGCTGACAAATTGTTGGTGTGCGTCTTGCTGGCGCATCTGTGATCAGGACAGCAAGTCTTTGTGATGTATCAAGAGCCACTGATGTCTCTGATGTATCAAGAGCCATGTAATGTCAGCATACCACCAAGAAGGATGAACCACATCCAACAGGAGTAACTGTGGATGCAAGAGGAAGCTGCCTAAAAGAGATATTAAATCAAATCACTTTTATTGTCACATCATCAGCAGCACGTGTGCTATGATGAGTGAAAAGCTTAGGTGCTGGCTCCAGACAGTGCAAAATACAGACAGTGCGAAATGCAGACAGTGCGAAATACAGACAGTGCAATATACAACAACATACTCACAAAAAAACAAGACAATGTAAAATTGGCAATGTTGACAGCGATACGTAGGCAGTATTGTTTTAAGTATGGATTTGTTAAAGTGCAATGCATGCTACATCTTGATGGTGTGCAGTGCGGGGTATGGAAGAGTTTGTGTGGGGTGTGTTAAGTGTTCATCAGCCTGATAGTCTGAGGGAAGAACTTTCCTTCAGTCGGTTGGTGCGTGACCGGATGCTGCGGAACCGTCTGCCTGAGGGTAGCAGAGAGGAAAAGTCTATGGCTTGGGTGGCTGGAGTCGCTGATGATTCTCTGGCTTTCCTCATGCACCTCCTGGTATAGATGTCCTGGAGGGAGGGAAGCTCACCTCCTACTACGCGTCCAGCAGTTCGCACGATCCTATGTAGACCTTTGCGATTGCTGCTGGTGCTGCTTCCGTACCAGGTGGTGATGCAGCCAGTGAGGTTGCTCTCCACAGTGCAGATGTAGAACGAGCGGAGGATGTGGGGGCTCATTCCAAACCTCCTGAGACGCCTGAGGAAGAAGAGGGGTTATTCGGGTGCTAACCTGGATTGTATCCAAAAAACATAAAACCACAACTGCCCAACTTACTGCAGAATTAAATCTGCACCTCAATTCTCCTGTTTACATCAAAACTGTTGGTCTGGTGCTCCACAGGGTTAATATAGGCCAAACTGGTGCCAGCAGCGAGAACCTTGAGCTGTGAACAATGTGAAACATGTATTGTTCTTCTGGTAAGTCCATCTTCCCTATCTTTCCCACATCCAAGAGAGTTACAGTGTGGACTGGAGATGCCCCCAAAAAAGCATACCACCCAGACTTTTGCATGCCCAGAGTCAAGCATGAGGGTGGACCAGTGAGGTTTGGGCTGCAATATCATGGCATTCCCTAGGCCCCAATACTTGTGCTAGATGGGCGCGTCACTGCCAAGGAATAATTCTGACTTCAACTGTATATATATATATATATGAAGAGTTTCATTGCAAAACGAGATATATCCATTTTGAGAAATGTTGGTTATTTGACATAATTCAATATAAGTCAATAAGTCAAGTTCATTCACAATTTTTGTACATTAAACTATTACTTGAGCTCAGTAAAGGTCAGGAACCCAATATTCTTCAAATCCAGGATATTTTTTATTCAATTTTATGTCCATAAATAAGTCAAAAACCATGCCGAAATGCAACATATTTATCTTAACAATGTCAAACATATTAAATTGGTTAAAAAAACAATACATCATAAATATATGGAATAATATATACAAAGATTGATAAATAATAATACGATTCTGAGTTAGTTTTGGCCAGAACGTACACAACACTTTTTTTTTTTTTTTTTGCAAAACGCTATATATCCACCTTAGGCTATATTCTACTACTGTAATACCATTAAGAAAAGCTAGTGGATCAATGTTTTGTTTCACATCAGCTTTTGGCGCAAGCGATCATCCTTTCATTCGGTATTCACCTAGCTGCTCGCGCAAACAGTTATCTCTCTATCGCTTCTCGATTCTAAGATCGCATTTTCCATCCTTATTGTCAAACCCTGCTTTTAAGAAAACTACATCGAAATCCATGACGTTATAGATTGACTCTGAAGCTTTGATTCCCTGACTGACAGACAGCAGCTGATCAGTGCATACGTGACTGACAGCTCGCCTACAGTATAAACAATTAAATGGTAAACATTTTTTTAGTTAGCCTATTGAATCCTCTTTTTAAAAAATATATGTTTTTTGTTTTGATATTATTGTTAAATCAATGAGCAAACTTGGAGCACTTTACCGGCGGTGACTCTCTTGCCAGGGGATGCTGAGCTCGCGCAGCATCCTGAATGTTCTATTATATCGCACTTTGTAAAGAAACTGGTCTGGCGGATATCACGTCTTTTGAAATAATACATTTTAAAGTAGGCCTAAAATGTACATTCTTCAATGTTATTAATGGCAGCAATTCACACATAGATTAAGGTACATCTGAACAGTGATTTCCAATAATAAAATCCAAATCTCTTGCAACCAAACTTTTCATATATATATATATATATATATATATATATATATATATATATATATATATATATATATATATATATTTATTTATTTTTTATTTATTTATTTATTTTTTTGGTCCCACTTTATATTGTCACTTATACCTGTGAACTTACATGGTAATTAGATGTGTAAGTAGTATGTAACTACAGTGTATCTACACACTGGTACAGAGTATTTACTTGTGTATACTGGTGTAACTACACTCATGTAACAACCAACTGAATAGTATGTGTAAGTACAAATGTGTAACAGGACATTGGTAACAACACTAGGAAAGTACACATCTGTAACAAGAATTATGTAAGTGCATTGTGTAACAACAATATGTACTTGCAGATGTTTTCCCACTTCCACACCTGTTTGCAGATCATGCACTTGTGAACACTGTATGGCAGAACTAATGCTGCATTAGAAGGTTTCACCTTGTGATACAAGTGTACTTACATGGTAAATCCACAGGATCCACTCAATATAAAGTATAAAATGGTCACAAATTACTGTTCATCCATTCATTCATTTTCTTTTCTGCTTAGATGGGTTGCAGCTGGAAGGGCATTCACTGTGTAAAACATATGCTGGATAAGTTGGTGGTTCATTCCGCTGTGGCGACCCCAGATTAATAAAGGGACTAGGCCGAAACGAAAATGAATTTTATTTTAAACTTTATATTGTGGACTGTTCCTGTGGAGTTACCATGTAACTACACTGTTATTAAAGTGTTGCATAGAAGCTATTTCTACAAGTTACACAGTAATTTGTGACCATTTTACACTTTATATTAAGTGGACAGTTCCTGTGGAGTTACCATGTAAGTACACTTGTATCACAAGGTGAAACCTTCTAATGCAGCATTAGTTCTGCCATACAGTGTTCACAAGTGCATGATCTGCAAACAGGTGTGGAAGTGGGAAAACATCTGCAAGTACATATTGTTGTTACACAATGCACTTACATAATTCTTGTTACAGATGTGTACTTTCCTACTGTTGTTACCAATGTCCTGTTACACATTTGTACTTACACATACTATTCAGTGGGTTGTTACATGACTGTAGTTACACCAGTAATACAAAAGTAAATACTGTGTAAACGTGTGTACATACACTGTAGTTACATACTACTTACACATCTAATTACCATGTAAGTTCACAGGTATAAGCGACAATATAAAGTGGGACCATTTTTTTTCTATTTTAGTTTGTATAATTGCACAGCTGAATTCAGAATAGCAACAAATTGCTGTTTTCAGTAAAACATTCAAAAAATTATTCAGCTTACATTCTGATTATTCTGACTTTTGAATTGACTGTTACACAGTTACTAGATATGTGTATGTTTTTATAGAGTTCAATACCTTGAACAAGTTAAATAGTCTGAGTGTCAGTATATGCATGTGTGTGGTCTCGTGCTACAGCTCCATCCGCCTGTTTGAATGAGGGATTACAGGAAGAGTAGCTCAAGGCACATTTATCTCTCCACACAGTCGCTGTTGTCCGCAATTATCAGTCACAGAGCATGCGCTCCAGATGCTGCTCCAGCGTACACTTTCAATGCTGCACCGGACATATAATGAGTCCTTAGCCACATTATTACCTCCAGCCTATGCACCTCGACCCGGGGGCTTGACTCTTCCAGTCCATCGCATTGCAGTCTAAAGCCACCCACCCCCACACCCTTCTTTTGTGTGACTCTTGACATGACCGACAGAAAATAGATCCTCTCCTGGCAACAGAACTGTATTTGTGTTTGTGTAAATCTCAAAACTCCTTGTGTTTGAATTTCTGAATGCCACTACACATTTTATAATTAAACACTTTTGAATGTTTGTGTAGCTTTGTTTCTAAAATGCTTCATAAATTATGTCTGTTTTTGTGGCTTTAGATGAAGCCATTGTCCTCCTTTAAAAAAATGTTTGATGCTTATTAAATCAGATTTGAGAGAATGACATCGTCATCCACCTTTTAACTGGATGGCTTTTATTTTTTTTATGTATTGGAAAATATTTTTGCACATACAGTAGTGTTGGTGAGGATTCAACATAAACATAATGTGAGATTTAAACAGCACATAAAGCTGAGTGACACTTGCAGAATGTTAATTGTTCAATTAATGTACAGTAAATGATTTCAAATAATGTATATGAAAATCCTTGCTACTGTACTGTATATCCTATGGCTTAGTCTCTTATTTGTCAGGGGTCGCCACAGGAGAATGAACCGCTAATTACTCTGGCATATGTTTTATGCAGTGAATGCCCTTCAGCCACAACCCAACACTGAGTACACATGAACCCAAGTGCTGGAAGTATATGAAAATATCGATTTTAAAGCAATTGTGGCTTGCTTGGACACCCAGAGAAGTTTGCCACCAAACCTAGGGTTAAAAAATAATTATTGATTATTATTATTGCTAACTTACAAGGCTTTTAAAGCATATTTAAAAATAGTAATAATGGTGTCAGTAGTAAAAAAAACACTGACACTCCTATAAGTGACAATATTAGAATTTACCAGTGATGCATCCCCATGAGGGTCTCCCAATATAAGGTAGTTATAACCTTTATTTAAACTTTGTATGTTTAAAGTGCTAAAATCACAGATTTACCTCATCATCTACCATCGTCATCATTACTCAACCAGGGGTGCGTTTCCCAAAACCATCGTTAGCCAACTGCAAGTTCCGTCGTTACAAACATAGTTCATTGATTTGCTGTTTCCCAAATCCATCATTCCACCGAACATTCGCAAACTGCGTCGCAAACTTGAGCACTTGAAACGACACCTCTGGAGCTGTACTTAGAAACGTAGTTCCTGGCTGTGTTCTTTTCCCACTTATCCCCCCTATGCCCTATTCATTCAGAACATTCAAACATTCAAAGTTGGAATGATTAAAAATAAAAAAGCATTAAAGTCATCTCTCTTAGGTGTAATTTGCTTACAAAGTATTTTTACAGTTCAGTTTTAACGATCTTCATGTTTACAATTGTGCTCCCTTCGCAGTGCACTTTGAAAGCTTTGATATCATTTTGAACACAGCCTCATGGCGAAAGCTATAGGTGACCTATTATTTTAAAGTGGAATTTATGTTACTTCTCCAAAGCTTGTGAAAATAAAAAAAAACATAGCATACGTTAATGCTTTTAATTTATAGTGGGTTATTTATTAAGTGTCTGTACTGTATATGACATGGGCCTGCGGGTTAGAACTTTCTGCTGTGGTTTACATGTGTCAAATTGTAAAAGTAGACTTAAAAAAATAAATAAATAAATATTATCCTACTAAATAATAATATTAATAATCATCATCATGATTAATATTATTAATAATATTATTAAAATAAATATATTTATAATAAATAGCCTCATTATTTATTTATTTATTTATAAGATTTATATATGATATTAGAATAGTGTTCGCTTTTGTAAGGGATTTTATGTTTTAGAATAGAATATGTAATGTTCAACTTCTCAATAATATTAGTAAAGCAAACACAGGCTCTATATTTGCCATTTACATATATTTAAATGAATATGGAAAACAAGTGCATGTTTTTACCAAAACTAATATTGGATTTTATTTTAAATGCGTGTTTGTGAAAAACAATATAATTTGCACAAAGAAATGATGGGGTTCTTCTCTGAAGAAGTTGTTACTCCACTCCGTTTAGAGCATCATTATGGGCGTTTTACATTATAACTAACGTGGTTCAAGCGATGGATCTGCGACAGAGAAACTAGGGGTTTTGGAAAACACTCATCACTACATCGTTCTTTTCCCAAACGATGCATCGTACTATGATAGTTCAGCCACGAGTTGCGTCGTTGTTTGGGAAACACACCCCAGGTAGACAGAAACCTTTCTAGCCTTTATTTGCCTAATACTCTTCTGTTTAAATGATTTACTCTCCTGCCAATTAAAGATACCTGTTATGTTAAACATTCATCCTGTCTCTGGTTTCCCTTACAATGACTTTAACATATCAATGCTTAAGTTGTGTTTTTAAATGAGTATTCTGCAATTTAAATCAACAAGTTTTGTCTTTTTATAAAAATCACTGAAGCAAAGAATAATTTCAAATAATGCTTAGGTCTTAGAGCAAATCTTGAAAAAGATTCCGGCAGATTCCTTTAAGGCTGCAATATGCCACACATCACATGAACAAACAGGATAACAATACATTTGCATGTTATGAACAGACAATGTCTATTGACTTTTAACATAATCAGCTCAATTGTTTGCAGATTTAATTTATTTTAATATAATGTTAGTCCTGCTTTAAAGGGGGCCTATTGTGCCTCTTTTCAAAAGATGTAAAAAGTATCTGATGTCCCCAGTGAGTGTGTGTGAAGTTTCAGCTCCAAAATATTTTGTATAACTCTTTGAAACTGACCCTTTTTAGGCTTCGATACAAATTGTGCTCTTTTGGTAACTGTTGCTTCAAACAATTATCTTCAGCAGGTACAGTACAGTGTGACAGTTCAAATGGCGGACAGCTGCCTCTCACTCAGGACTGTTTATGCTAATAAGGGAGGCTGTCACTAATGGGCAGGACTTTCCCCCTCCGATGAAATGTACAAAGAAAGCATGTCAATCAAAGTGTTTCTGCAGACTTTTTCATCGTGTATTTCTAAAAATAATAATAATAAAAAAAAAAATATATATATATATATATATATACAGTTGAAGTCAGAATTATTCACCCCCTTCAAGAAATGTTTCCTTTTTTAAATATTTAATAAACTATGTTTAACAGAGCAAGGAAATTTTCACAGTATGTCTGATAATATTTTGTCCTCTGCAGATAGTCTTATTTGTTTATTTCGGCGAGAATAAAAGCAGTTTTGATTTTTTTAAAAACCATTTTAAGGTCAAAATTATTAGCCCCTTTAAGCTATTTTTGTTTTCAATAGTTTTCAATAATTCTGACTTCAACTGTATGTGTGTGTATATATATATATATATATATATATATATATATATATATATATATATATATATATATATATATATATATATATATATATATATATATATATATACTGTATGTATGTATGTATGTATGTATGTATGTGTGTGTGTTATTTCATTTTTTACCTTTCAGAGGTTGGCCATATTCACACAATCAATCAATCAATCAATCAATCAATCAATCAATCAATCAATCAATCAAGCCTTTATTTGTCACATATACCTCCATGTATTCACATACACTGACATATAGTGAAATTGGACCCCCCCCGACCATACACAAACATCACATTTCAGGGGAAGACAGGTCAACGGGAGGTAGCATTTAGAAAAAGGAAGTAAGATACAATTCAGGAAAGAGTGTTGCAATGTTGCCATACAACTGTGTTTAAAGAGATTTTTGCATAATATGTCCCCTTTAAATGGTGTAAGCTAAAAGGTTGCAAATTGGTAATCTTGTGCAGTGTCGATACACAGTTCACATCTTTCAGTACACTTAACGTTTCTTTCAAAGAATTTACATAACATCTTTCTCAATTATTGCTTCATGTGCATCACACCACTATTGACTCCACTAGTATTGGCAGTCTTTGCAAAGTTTTAATAACTGCAGTCCATTAGAATTGCATTTTTCACAGAAAACTAATATTCTTCCTGATGCATTCAATTTACCCCATAATGTGTGCTTAGGTTAATAATCATCTCCTTGTGTAGCAAGTGAGGAGTGCAGCCAGCTGTCTAAGTTGTTATTTGGTTGCACTGACTTTTTAAAGAGGCTGCTGCTTACTTATAGCATGCGGTTATAACCTTCCAAACATCTCCAAACCTTCAAATAATCATCAAAGGGAAACTTCAAATCTAAAATTAGATTTACCTTCACTGGCTGTTTCGACACACAATCTCGATTGTCGTTCTTTTTTTCTGAGATGCCAGCAGAGAGAATGTGGTATATTGATGCACCCCAGGCAGCAGCACACGCAGTTATTAGTGCATTGACTGAAACAATTGATAGACATTTGGCAAAATTCCAGCTTTATAATGTAAAAGAATCCCTAATTAAGTGTCATGTGACGTTGGAAGTGCCGCTGGCCTCTCTGAGGGCACAGATTCCACTCATCAGCCTAATTCAAATGCGAGGCACGCTTGTGGCAGTTTTCTGAAAAGATCTGGGGTGACAGCAACATGCACAAAGAAGGAAGGATCATTTTCTCTTCAGATTTTAGATGCTTCCTTTGCGTTTTGCTCTGCATATTGTCATTATATATCCATTCCATTTTACAACCAAATATGAGGATCTTTTTGCAGTCAATCATGCAGTCTCGTCAATGTATTAACCCGTAGCACATAACACGCTGTTTAATGTACACAAATCACACTCCAGGATTATTACGTGCGTGCTGCATCTCTGACAAACATGCTTTGCGCTCAGGAGGGAAATGCTTTATTTTGGTACATGTTTTTTGGAAGGGGGAGGTGGTATGCAGAATTAGAGCTGACATCATCTGCACATGTAAATTTGTCTTATGTAAAAATGAATAAAGAGGGGTGGGGGGGGGGAGACTGTCCCCTGAATGAGGACTGAGCTCAGAAACTTGTCCAAAGGCTTGAGCGCATTCTTTCTGGGGCTGGAGGACTGCACAGTCCATGCGATGCATCAGCCGGCTGCCTTTGAAGCAGATAAACCCTTTAAAACCATGAAGAGCATTTTCATACGTTTTAGCCAGAGGCAGGTGGTTCGATTAAAAAGGTTTTGATGTACTCCCTTTGTCCAAACCTTATGTTTAAACAGAGGGCTCGCTGCTTTGTCTGTGGACTAATTTGTGACATTTGTTATGAGGATTTGCTGAGGAATTTGAGTCGCTCACTAGTGTGGCTGAGAGCTGATATAATTCAGCCCTGGGTTACGTTACTACACTAATATAAATGAAATAATACTTTTCCTGTGGTCTACATAAATCACTGATTCAGACCACCGTGTAAAACACACGTCAGTGGACAATTGCTGACAGCATTTGCTGGATGTCTGTTTCAGTGGCGGCGGTGTGGCAAAAGTCAGTTTCCATAGTGATTGCGGTGAATGCAGTAGATTAGTAGCACAGTGCAGTGAGGAGAGATTGCAGACAATGTGATGTTCTCAGTGTTCGTAGTAGTCCTACTGTTCAGTGCATTGTATATTTGGATGGAGATCTTTAAAACTGAAATCATATTTTTTTAAAATATTAATATTTACAGAAACATCATGTGGGGGTTGCAGTTGTGATTTTTTTGTGCATAAACATAAAACAAGCAATGGGAAAGTGTTATCATTTGTTTCAAAAATAAATTATAGAAACAATGCTGGCTTAAACATTAGGTCTTCTCTGTTAATCAAATGCAATTTTAAGAAGTAGAATATAAAATAAAAATAATGTGTAAATAAAACACAATCAAAATAAATGTACAGTTTAATGTTTACTAATGAAAGGAGAGCAAAAAAAAAAAAAGATATCAATGGGAGCAAACCCCAGCAGAAACACAGATATAACAAGGAGGCTGAGACCATTTTGCTGTTGCCTAGCAACACTTGAACAAAATTTTAAAACGATTTAGATACCCCATACTGCTTTGAGGGATGTATATTTTTATACAGCCCACTGAAACTGCACTGTTGGTTGGCTTAGATTCTTCTGTACGTCTAACGGACAGTGTGTTCAGCAATTTTTTCGAGATTTGCTAAGAATCTCAAATAGTAGTGACACTAGAACAATCCGCCTTAAATTAGAATAGTGCATATTTCATTTAGATTCAAATCAAACCCAAGTCATTATGAGGTAGATGGAACATTCATTCATTTTCTTTTCAGCTTAGTCCCTTTATTAATCCAGGGTCGCCACAGCGGAATGAACCGCCAACTTATCCAGCACATGTTTTACGCAGCAGATGCCCTTCCAGCTGCAACCCATCTCTGGGAAACATCGATACACGCTCATTCACACTCATACACTACGGACAATTTAGTTTACCCAATTCACCTGTACCGCATGTCTTTGGGGGAAACCCGGAGGAAACCCACGCGAACGCAGGGAGAACATGCAAACTCCACACAGAAACACCAACTGACCCAGCCGACGCTCGAACCAGCGACCTTCTTGCTGTGAGGCAACAGCACTACCTACTGTGCCACTGCGTCGCCAGCAGATGGAACAAATAGTTTAAAATATATGCACACACACACACACAAATGGTATTGTGGTTTTGTGGTTACTTTTGTCTCATGTTGAAATTATTTCATGTTGAGATTTAATAAAATGCTTAAAATGATGAAGTCGCCAACACACATTGCACTTATTTGCTTTACAGACCTTGATTACTTAATTTATCAAACAATAAAGATATATAATAGATATTTAAAATCATAAAATTGCTATGTGGAGTTTGCATTTTCTCCCTGTGTTTGCGTGGGTTTCCTCCGGATGCTCCGGTTTTCCTCACAGTCCAAAGACATGCGGTACAGGTGAATTGGGTAGTCGAAATTGTCCATAGTGTATGAGTGTGAATGAGTGTGTATGGATGTTTCCCAGAGATGGGTTGCAGCTGGAAGGGCATCCGCTGTGTAAAACATGTGCTGGATAAGTTGGCGGTTCATTCTGCTGTGGTGACCCCAGATTAATAAAGGGACTAAGCCAAAAAGAAAATGAATGATGAAAAATTGCTATGTGTTTATAATTTATATATTTTAAGGGTGGGCAGCACGGGGGCGCAGTGGCTAGCGCTTTCGCCTTACAGCAAGAAGGTTGCTGGTTCGAACCTCGGCTGGGTCAGTTGGCATTTCTGTGTGGAGTTTGCATGTTCTCCCTGTGTTCGTTTAGGTTTCCTCCGGGTGCTCCGGTTTCCCCCACAAGTCCAAAGACCTGCGCTATAGGTGAATTGGGTAGGCTAAATTGTCCGTAGTGTATGAATGTGAATGAATGTGTATGGGTGTTTCCCAGTGATAAGTTGTGGCTGGAAGGGCATCCGCTGCATGAAACATATGCTGGATAAGTTGGCGGTTCATTCCGCTGTGGCGACCCCATATTGATAGAAGGACTAAGCTGAAAAGAAAATGAATGAATGAATATTTTGAAGGTGCATATTTTATGCTTCATGAGGCAATTTATAAACTCCCTTTTTCTTACATATAAAATATCATCTGTCTTTTTAAAAACAAGCTAACTTTTCTAGCAAACACCAAACTACCAGATTTAGATCAATACAGTTGATTTTATCTCTATTTTATATCATTTGATGAGGTACTTTTTATCTCATAGTCTGACTGGGCATAAAATGATTGTCACCAGCAAGCCAAAAGTACTCAAGTATCCACAGCGGGTGCATAAATATGTCATGTTTTCACAGCCCATAACCAAAGGGATATGCAACCAGATGGAGTGCAAATGCTACATTTCATGTAGTATCATTAGTAGGTTAGTTCACCCCTCATTGGTTCACCATCTGCTTCCAATTGAGTTCTGCACTTTGAGCCAAGCTTTGAGAAAAGAGGTGAAATCTATACCACTCTGACCCAAATCCCCCATTAGTTTTCATTAAGCAATGTTTACTGACTTTTTAAAATTCTGCTTTTGAAATACATTTTAAAAAGCTAGCTAAAAAAAAAAGTGCATGGTTTGTATATGCTTTGCATTGTATGCCAAAACATTTATGTGTTCCATGTATTAGTTTCATTAAAGTTTTTAAAGACCATTCATTTATTTTCTTTTTGGCTTAGTCCCTTTATTAATCTGGGGTCACCACAGCGGAATGAACCGCCAACTTATCCAGCACATGTTTTACGCAGCTGATGCCCTTCCAGCTGCAACCCATCACTGGGAAACGTCCATACACACTCATTCACACACATACACTACGGACAATTTAAGCTTACTCAATTCACCTATAGCGCATGTCTCTGGACTTGTGGGGGAAACCAGAGCACCCGGAGGAAACCCACGCAAGCACGGGGAGAACGTGCAAACTCCACACAGAAATGCCAACTGACCCAGCCAAGTTTTCAAGACTATTTCATCATTATTTCTATTGAGGCATTCTGTTTTCCCTTAAGATGTTTGGGATGATATTTTTTACTCACACCTGATGTTGTGTGTGGCTTCATCTCATCATCTTCCTTATTTGTGATATATAATATTTTGAAGTGGGCTTGGTTTGAGGAAAAATTCATCTTTAAAATGGGCAGTAAAGGTATAAGTTAATTTTAACCTCATGGCTGTGTGTGTGTGTGTGTTGGTTTTATGTGTTTTGAGATTAGGGGTAAGGGTGGGGTAAGGCACTTAATAAGCATGTTAAAAGCATTGTGCTTATGGATAGTTCTCGTACACCACTAAGACCAACACGTGTGTGTCAGTAAACCAATGAAACAAATTTCAAACTAGTCAGAATACATGCATTTGTAATGCTGTGGTTCTTTTGTATAATAATGGTCTTGAGGTTTCTATTGATATAAGAATTATCTTTGACTGTGACGCAAACACATGCATATAAAGGTAAAGACTTGTGTGCCTGACCTGAAAGTGTGTGTTTGTGTGTGTCCGTTGGGGGTGTCGGTGGGGGGGTGTTGACTTTCACATGACATTGACGCTCTGGAAATGTTGAGTAGCTGCTGATCTCAGACAGTCGTTGCTCGGTGGATTCAGCACCACTCGTCCGTGGACAGCTCCCGCAGGACCGCTTTACATGGACAGAACACTCATTTATGTGCCAAGTCAAAACTGGAAGTTTACAACTTGGAGAGGAATCTACGGATACCTCACTACATGAAACACGGGCATATTCCCCTTGGGAAAGAATACAAATTCACTGTAAGTAAATGTAAGAATGTTGCAAGTAATTTGCCGTTTTTAGTATGCAAATGTTCGATTTTTTAGTACGCATGTGTTTTTATGCATTCGTAATAATAGTAATTGTGAATGCATCATAACATTGTCGAAACAAACTGAGAAGCTGATTGATTGTTCGATCCAAAAAAAAAAAAAAAAAACACCGTCTTGAGAATTCTGTCTCAATTAGAGACAGCAGATCTCTTAGTGTTTGGTCTGCGTGTCGCCTTCGATTTCAAAGAGCAGACTGTTTTACGATCATATAAGAATAAAAAAAAAAAAAAAGGAAAAAAATCGTGTTATTCGGTGTTTTCAGGTTAACTGAAACTGTGTCGACTTCGATCGCGTGTTTGTGTGGATCTCTGCTGCTGTCTGAAATCAGAGACATGGCGACAAACAACACCAAAAGCACCGATGGACAAGTTGTGACGGAACTCAACGAGATCACAACTAATGACAAACCCAAAACAGAGGACGCCAAACCAGAGAAGAGCAAGAAAGACATTCCAGAGAGAGAAACTTGGGGTGGGAAATTTGATTTTCTTCTGTCATGTGTGGGCTACGCCATCGGACTGGGAAACGTGTGGAGATTTCCTTATCTGTGCGGAAAAAACGGCGGAGGTAAGAGCATCTTCACCTTCTCCAAGTGAAATGTTGTGTGCGTGCTTATGTGTTGGTGTGCACAGCTCCACGGGGTGCTTTCATGTATTTCTGTGATTCCAGGGGCTTTCTTGATTCCTTATTTTTTGACGCTTATTTTTGCGGGAGTCCCTCTATTTTTTCTTGAATGCGCTCTTGGACAATACACATCCATTGGTGGCCTGGGGGTTTGGAAACTAGCTCCAATGTTTAAAGGTATATGATTCATATCAACACATTTCTTTCCCATCAACCCCATTAATTATTTCTGAATATACGAGATGGTTTAGTAGTTTACCATGTTGGTGAAGTGTAAGAAATTGTGGATGAGTAAAATTAAATGCATGGGTTGCGTGTTGTAAGCTTGCTGACAATTAAATAAGTTGTTCTGATGATGCTAGTATACCCAGAGATACAATTTGGAGGGGAAAAAATGCAATAAAGTTGTGTAAAAGCTGGCAATAAAGCTGTGTAAAAGCTGGCCTTGGCCAGGTGCTTCACACGCTGCTTTGAAAAACATTTAAATTATAACACAATATGTCATAACTGCAGGTGTTGGTCTTGCGGCTGCTGTTCTCTCATTTTGGCTGAACATTTACTACATTGTCATCATTGCCTGGGCCCTGTACTATTTATACAACTCCTTTACCCACTGTAAGCATTCCTTGCCACATGTGATTGCATGCCATAAATGCCATTTAGGTACATGTTTACAAAACGATTCTGGGGTGCTTAGTAAATAGCGCTGTTCTGCTTTTGTAGGATCTTCCATGGAAATCGTGTAACAATCCATGGAACACAGACAGATGTTATACAAACTACAGCATAGTAGACACCACCAATCTCACCAGTGCTGTCATGGAGTTTTGGGAGTAAGAATTTTGGGAAAACTGAAATGCATCATACGTGTGTCCAGTAATTGTCTTGTTGTTAAGTGTAATTGTGTTGCATGATGTGCTTATACAGACGCAATGTGCATCAAATGACTGATGGCTTAGAAAAACCTGGTGAAATTCGTGTGCCACTTGCAATAACACTGGCCATTGCCTGGGTCCTCGTGTACTTCTGTATATGGAAAGGTGTTAGCTGGACTGGAAAGGTGAGATATCTTTATTGGTTTGTTTTCAAGGCTTGAAGTTTGAGCACACATGGTTGCAATATACTGAGAGAAAGCTAACACATATTCTCTTGTCCCATGAAAGTAATGTTCAAAATGTCGTGCAGTTTTTAAACAAGCACTCACGTGCTGAACAAATCACAGGGGAAATGTTTTATAGAGAAATCAATGTTTTGCAGGTTGTTTACTTCTCTGCCACCTATCCATACTTCATGTTGTTCATTTTGTTTATCCGTGGAGTGACCCTGCCTGGGGCTAAAGAGGGAATCTTGTTCTATATCACTCCTGATTTTGAGAAGCTGAAGGAGTCTGAGGTGATTTTCCATTTTGATTCTTTAATATGTGATCAAAGAAACCGGTTCTTGCTGCTAAATAGCTCCATTCTCCATCACAGGTCTGGTTGGATGCTGCAACACAGATTTTCTTCTCCTATGGTTTGGGTCTAGGATCCCTTATTGCTCTGGGCAGCTACAACCCTTTCAATAACAACGTGTACAGGTATAAACCACAGTGACATTTTAAAATCAACGTTTCATCGGTCATCATGATCCAACCCTATTTAGGCCCCTAAAATGCTGTGAATAATGTTTGCTTGAGCATGTGAACAAGCCAGCCCTATAACTGTGACTGACTGTGATTACATGGCTATTGTCAGAGCTGACATTTGAGCATATGCACAGTGAGAATTACCATCAAATTAAACAGCTGATTTTGTATTCCGCCACATTGCTTACATAATCCATCTTCTCCTTAAATGCCAAATTGATATGCAGCTTTCAGGTCAGTTAGGAGAATGACACAGACGCTTAAAGCACATTTGAAATCCTTTCCTCTGTTTTTTTTTTTGTTTTTTTTTCTGCAGGGATTCTATCATTGTGTGCTGCATAAATTCCTTCACTAGCATGTTTGCTGGATTTGTGATTTTCTCTATTGTGGGCTTTATGTCACATGTGACAAAGAGACCAATAGCTGATGTAGCTGCGTCAGGTAATCAGTTCATTTGACTAGAATACTGGAAGTAGTGACATTTCAAAAATGTTTTATCAGTTAAAATGCAGATATTTCCTTCAGATAACAGGTTTTTTTATGGCTTACACAGGACCGGGTTTGGCATTTTTAGCTTATCCAGAAGCTGTAACGCAGTTGCCCGTTTCACCACTGTGGGCCATTCTCTTCTTCTCCATGCTGCTGATGCTGGGAATCGACAGTCAGGTAAGAATACCACGTATTCAAGCTCTGACCTAGAAACAGAAGTGAACGGGTGCTGGTAGGTACTTTAGATCTGCCAGCATCAGTACCATTGTCCCTGGAGGACACACAAGGAAACATAATGAACATTTATTAAAAAAAAAAAAACTCAATTAGCCTTGTGTTTAATTAAATCTTTTGATGTCGATTTCTGCATATATCCGAAGCAAAGCCACATCGAGCTACAACTGAATCTCAAACCTGCAGCATCCAAAGCTATAAAAATATATAGTTTTAACAGTCATGGGGTTGTGTTTGGTTTTATTGTTGTTGTTTTGTATTCTGTGTTTATTTATTTGGAAAGTCATATTTAACCAGTGTTAAAACATGCTTAATGGGACAAAATAATTATGAAAGAAGGATGTTGTTACAATTTCTATGATTGGTGTTCTATGAAGTGTCTCTATTTTGCTATTTTGAATATATTATTTTCATGCTGTGTCTGTTGTAGCTGTTTGTGAATGTAAAAGATGTCAGCTAGTGTTTAAATAAGTAGCTCACATTTCGTTATGTTCACAATTTACCCTTTGTGACACCATACAGAGTCATACTCCAAAAAAAACTTATATAAACCCTTAAGCAGTGCTTGGCACAGAAATCAAAACATCTAACTGATTTTCTGTTATGTTTAGCATGTGAATTAAACTCTTTTGTGCAAAAATTTCAGAATGGATTAAACATCTTGTTTAAAATCAAAAAGTTATTACGTCCTAAATGAAAGAATTGATTTGGAACTGAAACACTTCTGTAACCAACCAATATATATACAGTTGAAGTCAGAATTATTAGCCCCCGTTTGAATTTTTCTTTTTTTAAATATTTCCCAAATGGTGTTTAACAGTGCAAGGAAATTTTCACAGTATGTCTGATAATATTTTTTCTTCTGGAGAAAGTCTTATTTGTTTTATTTCGGCTAGACTAAAAGCAGTTTTACATTTTTTAAAAGCATTTTAAGATCAAAATTATTAGCCCCTTTAAGTTTTATATTTTTTCAATAGTCTACAGAACAAACCATCGTTATACAATAACATGCCTGATTACCCTAACCTGCCTAGTTAGCCTAATTAACCTAAATAAGCCTTTAAATGTCACTTTAAGCTGTATAGAAGTGTCTTGATAAACATCTAGTAAAATATTATTTACCGTCATCATGGCAAAGATAAAATAAATCAGTTATTAGAAATAAGTTCTTAAAACTATTATGTTAAGAAAATGTGATGAAATAATTTTCTCTCCATTAAACAGAAATTGGGGGGAAAAATAAACAGGGGGGCTAATAATTTAGGGGGGGATAATAATTCTGACTTCAACTGTATTTTCCTGACAAAATATGTATTCTAGTGCGCCTTAACACTTTCATCTGTTGTACTCACTAAAGTTGTGAAATGAATCACTTGAATAATATTTGCACTTAATTTTGGTCCTTCTGATTAGAGAATAGCCAAGCATGCAGAATTCAGTCACTGAACCACACAAGGAACTCTCGTGTCTTCAGGGGTGACTAATGTAAATGCCTCTGGTTGGCCATTGCATTCATAAGATCAACAGAAACAAATGATTGATTATTATGATCCAACCAAGAAACTGCTCAAGTTGTGTTCCTTCAGATGTTTTAGTATCTGTCTAAAACTGATATGTTAACATCATTTCCATTGTTGTGTATGAACAGGGGTTGAAGAATAAAACTGAAAAACTTTCAATTTAAGGTTTAATGAAGGTTTAATAGCACAGTTTTGTTTAAAATATTGCAATGCACACAACATTATGGGTGGCATATCAGAGTTTCAAAAGAGGACAAACTGTTGGTGTGTGTCTAGCTGGCACATCTGTGACCAAGACAGCAAGTCTTTGTGATGTATCAAGAGCCACAATATCCAGGGTAATGTCAGCATATCACCAAAAAGGACAAACCACATCCAACAGGAGTAACTGTGGACACAAGAGGAAGTTGTCTGAAAGGGATGTCCAGGTGCTGACCTGGATTATATCCAAGAAAACAAAACCACAACTGCCCAACTCACTGCAGAATAAAATGTGCACCTCAAATTTCCTGTTTGCACCAAAACCGTTCGTCGGGACCTTCACAGGGTCAATATATATGGACAGGCTGCTATAGCCAAACTTTTGGTCACATTTGCCAATGCCAAACATTAGTTTCAATTATGCCAGAAGACAATATCTTGGATTGTGGACAAAGTGAAACATGTATTGTTCTCTGATGAGTCCACCTTCACTGTTTTTCCCATATCTGGGAGAGTTATGGTGTGGATAAACCCCAAAGAAGTATACCATCCAGACTGTTGCATGCCCAGAGTGAAGCATGGGAGTGGATCAGTGATGCTTTGGGCTTCAATATCATGGAATTCCCTAGGCTTAATACTTGATGGTAATGCTAGATGGACGCATCACTGAGAAGGACTACCAGACAATTTGGGAGGACCAGGTGCACCCAATGGTTCAAACATTGTATCGTGAACGGGGTGCCATGTATCAGGATGATAATGCACCAATACTCACTGCAAGACTGGTGACAGAGTAGTTTGATGAACATGAAAGTAAAGTTGAACATCTCCCATGGCCAGATCCAAATATTATTGAGCCACTTTGGTGTATTTTGGAGGAGCGAGTCAGGAAACCATTTCACGTAGTGACCCGTCCACTTATCTGCAAGAAGAAAAACCCTCTGTTCCTAAGACAAACCTGATGCTGTATTGGCCACAAAAGGAAGTACTACGCCATACTAATGAATTATTGTGGTGTAAAACCGTTCTGGAGTGCGTTTCCCAAACAACGACGTAACTTGCGGCTGAACTATCATAGTACGATGCATCGTTTGGCAAAAGAACGATGTAGCGACGAGTGTTTCCCAAAACCCGTAGTTTCTCTGTCGCAGATCCAACGCTTGAACCACGTTAGTTATAACATAAAACGCCCATAATGATGCTCTAAACGGGGTGGAGTAACTTCTTTAGAGAACAACCCCATCATTTCTTTGTGCAAATTATATTGTTTTACACAAACACGCATTTAAAATAAAATCCAATATTAGTTTTGGTAAAGACATGCACTCGTTTTCCATAGGCCTATTAATTAAAATATATGTAAATGGCACATATAGGGCCAATGTTTGCTTTACTAATATTATTGAGAAGTTGAACATTATTCTAATCTAAAACATAAAATCATTTACAAAAGCTAACAATATTCTAATATCATATATAAATCATATAAATAAATAATAATGAGGCTATTTATTATAAATATATTTACTTTAATAATAATATTAATAATAATATTAATGATGATGATGATGATGATTATTATGGTCACACTTTATTTTGATGGTCCGTTAGTTGAATTTAAGATACATTGCAACTAATTCTCAGTAGATTATAAGTAGGTTGTTAGGTTGGGGTTAGGGTTGGGGTTAGGGTTAGGGTTAGTGTAAGTTGACGTGTACTTGCAAAGTTTCTTATAGTCAGTTAAATGTCTGTTGAAGGATTGTTAAATGTCAGTATCAACAGATATTAAGCTGAGAGTCTACTAATACTCAAATGGACCATCAAAATAAAGTGTTACCATTATTATTATTTAGGATATTGTTTATTTATTTTAAAAAAATACAATTTGACACATGCAAACCACAGCAGAAAGTTCTAACCAACAGACCCATGTCATATACAGCAGAGAAACGTAATAAATAACCCACTATAAAATAAAATATATAACGTATGCCATGTTTTTTATTTTCACAAGCTTTGGAGACGTAACATATTTTCCGCTTTTAAATATACCTATAGCTTTCGCCATGAGGCTGTGTTCAAAATAATATCAATGTTTTCAAAGTGCTCTGCAAAGGGAGCACAATTGTAAACATGAAGATCGCTAAAACTGAACTGTAAAAATACTTTGAAAGCAAATTACACCTAAGAAAGATGACTTTAATGCTTTTTTTTATTTTTAATAATTCCAACTTTGAATGTTAGAATGTTCTAAATGAATAGGGCATAGGGGGGATAAGTGGGAATAGAACACAGCCAGGAACTATGCTTCTAACTACAGCTCCAGAGGTGTCGTTTCAAGTGCTCAAGTTTGCGACGCAGTTTGCGAATGTTCATTGGAGCGATGGTTTTGGGAAACGGCAAATCAACAAACTATGTTTGTAACGACGGAACTTGCGACCTTAGTTGGCTAACGATGGTTTTGGGAAACGCACCCCTGGTTCATTGTCCAACCCCTGTACATGTCCACTGTCCTACTGTATGTACTGTTGCTGAGGTTTGAGTAGGTGTTCAGACCTGAGATTCAGGCAATGGTGTTTCGTTTTCGACACGCTGTCAGTGGTAAACTGTTCACAAAAGACTGTAAAAATGAAGTAAGGGGTGTTTTAGAAAATCAAACAAACAAATATTACTACTATAAAATGTAATTTCAAACATGTTTAGTGATAAAAATGAAAGTGTGTTTTTGACATTGGGATGCATGTAAACCTATTGTAGAAACAAAAACAAAAGGAACATTTAAAAAAATGCATAATTTGGGTACTTAATATTATTGACATTTAATATTAAAAACTGGAGCCATTCACAAAATAAAAGTAAAACAACAAAATTCATTCTGTTTCATAACTATTGCTCTATACTTTACGTCACCATCAGCCTCAATCCAGGAAAATATTGAACAGACATTCAATTGACCTTTTGTACTGATGTGTACATTTAAAGGTGCAGTATGTAAGTTTGACACCCAGTGGTTGAACTAGGTATTGCACTCCTGGATCATAATAAAAGTACGCTGGGATGCCAGATTGAGTACAGGAGCGAGTGATTTAAACTGTGTTCTAAATAAAAGCAACGACACGCGATAGAGGGAATATTTTCCATATTAAAAGGAATTTTTGTCCTAACCAACACCTCGAATTGATATATTAGAAATGGCTTCTATTTCTCACAGCTGAACAACAGAAACCTATGACAGCTAGATCACCTCAGGTAAGCCTTGTGTGCTTTATTCAGTGCTAAATGCTAACTATGCTAGTTTGAATGCATTTTACATGGCATTTGTTGCCATATACTGAAAGCAGAAAGTTCACCTCAGATCTGGAAAATACAATAAACCGTCTGAAATTGAACTTTAGAACTAAACACATATGAGTGATTCAGCATCTACATTTAATGATGTTAAAGTGGGTTAACGTGTATTAAATAGATTCTAAACCGTGAGCGAGTGCATATTCTGTGCTTCTGAAAGGCTGTATTTAAATTTCTGTCGTGTTTCGTCTGGTGCAAACAGCCAAATAGCTGATCACTGCCTCTCTCGTCACAGCGTGTTGTTAGGACACGCGGTTACAATGTAACCTGCTCACCTAATGTTTACGTTCGAAATATTTATGTAATTTGCTAATTATTAACCTCATGTGGAACTGAATCTGTCTCCCATACTGTTCTTTTTGTTCACGGACGCATGCTTTCAGAGTCTTTCTGAATGAATGAATGAAATACGCTGTTTTCCAACAAGGCAACCCGGAGTGCTGACATATAATTGGCTAAACTGGCATCGTGCATATGAAATTGACCTAAACAAAGACAGCGTTCCGGCACGGAAAAACCATTTTCAAAGCAGAATATCTGACTTCAGCATTGTTTTTCAGTTAAACAAGTATGTTCCTTTGGGATATTTCTTAAATATCTGCCCACATATTATGGTATTTTTATGCTTTAGAAGAGTCAAAACTTACATACAGCACCTTTAAGGTACCAGTATGGACCCTTTGTAAAAGTAGCCTTTCACCCCAGTGACAGCTCTTGTCCTTTTATTTCTGAGAGTGCACATAAATACAGCACAGCTACAGCATTGTTGACGTTGGTTTGCAGTTCTGTACAGTGGAGGGCTTCATCACTGCTCTGGTGGATGAGTTCCCACGGCTACTCAGGAAAAGGAGAGAGATTTTTATTGCATGCGTCTGCGTTGTGTCCTACGCCATTGGGCTGTCCAACATCACACAGGTAAATGAGACTTCCATAAAGCAGATGACGAGTTTGACCAACGATTATTACATTCATTATAATAAATGATTAATATGATCGCAGGATAGAGTGACTTGTGTTTTGTGTGTGTTAGGGTGGTATCTATGTGTTTAAACTCTTCGACTATTACTCAGCCAGTGGAATGTGCCTGCTCTTCCTGGTGTTTTTTGAGTGTATCTCCATCTCCTGGTTTTATGGTGAGCCATATTTTATTTCATTTTATCTCTATTTTGTCTTTAGCACTGCACTGCATAAAATTGACTGTAAAATTTACATAATCAGAATTTGATTACAAACTGAAGTATGCGATCCAAATTTAAAATTTAGGAGAGAATTGGATGACAAAAAATATCAAATAAGGAATAATATATGATTCATTGATACTGTCATGTCATTCATTTGGCCTTAAAGCCCCTCACCTTTAAAGCTTCTTTCCTGTTTATGATACAGCATTACCGCTGCACTTTTCTGCCAGTTTATGTACATTATTCTTGATGACATGATTGTGAATTGAATATTTGATGTTGCAGCGTCTTCTCCTTATAATATTGTTTACTCAGTACATGTCCCCCTGATATGTGTATTGGTATAAATTAATGATTCTGCTTTGCCTCTGTCCTCATTCAAGGCCACTGGTAAGATATCTCTGGTAGAGAATCAAGAAGCATTTTAGAGACAAGCAAAAAATATTGTCTTGTTTTCAGAAGTAATATGTTAAAAATAAGCGATTTTTTTCCTTAAATTTGAATAAAATAATTTTGTTTTCATTTTGAAATAAGATTTTTTTTGGTTACCCCATTGGCAGATTATTTTGCTTTCTTTTAGTTTTAAGGGAAAAAAATCACTTTTTTTGACATATTAGACTGCACAATTTGAAATAATTTTTAAATGTTTCTGTCTTTCACAACCTCACCCTGTTCACAATCAATCAATCTATCAATCAATCAATCAATCAATCAATCAATCAATCTATCTATCTATCTATCTATCTATCTATCTATCTATCTATCTATCTATCTATCTATCTATCTATCTATCTATCTATCTATCTATCTATCTATCTATCTATCTATCTATCTATCAGTGGCGGCTGGTGTTAAAAAACACCAGAAAAAAAATCTAACTGTTGGTAAAGTAAGAGTATAAAAGCCATTTTTCAGGTGATATATCAAAAAACTAAAATATGGCTAAAGCATACAATAAATGCATCACAAATCAGTTCATTTTAGTTTAATTTGGGTTTATTATCAGTAATGAAGTAATCCAGATAATTAGTAAACGCACACACACACACACACACACACACAAATGTTGCCTAATCACTGGCCAGTAAAATAGTAAAAGGCATGACTTACATCACAACCTGCCAGCCAACTCCGTTTGTCATGACAAGTGCTGGAAAAGCCTCGAATATACGCGCGCTCGCCATCACTTGACTACTGGTGAATTTGCAAGGAAGGTCGATCTGGTCCAAGCTTCTTGATTTTTTTTTTTCTTCATCCAAACGCCTTGTGAATGGATATCTTTGCAAAGATACAACAGAATTTTCCTTCATCTCGAGAAATTGCGTTCTAAGCTCTTTGGTGAGAATGGTCCAATCACATAAGGCCAATCATATAAAAACAAATATGATTCGTTCTAACAACAAAAATGGGAGGGTTTGGGACGCAGAGCGCTGCGCCCCTAAGACAATTTAAAACAGGCCAATTAGAGCTTATCGTCATATCACGTGCATTGCAAAAAATATTGTTCATACATTTTTTTTCAATAAATGTTAGTATGACTACAATAAATGTTAGAATGTTATAATTAAATCAATTTATTTTGTTAATATTTGTGATAATAAACATTAACATATTAAAGGGGTCTAACTTGAAGCCCTCTATTGACCAGCCATCACTGCTATCTATCTATCTATCTATCTATCTATCTATCTATCTATCTATCTATCTATCTATCTATCTATCTATCTATCTATCTATCTATCTATCTATCTATCTATCTATCTATCTATCTATCTATCTATCTACAGAGCATGCAGAAAGTATTCATAGGGCTTCACTTTTTCCACATTTTTTATGTTACAGCCTTATTCCAAAATGGATTTAATTCATTAATTTCCTCAACATTCTACACACAATACCCCATAATGACAATGTGAAAAAAGATTTTTTTTTAAATTGTTGGAAATTTATGAAAAATTTAAAAACCTGAAAAATCACATGTACATATTCACAGCCTTTGCTCAATCTTTTGTTGATGCACCTTTGGCAGCAATTAAAGCCTCAAGTCTTTTTGAATATGATGCCACAAGCTTGGCACACCTGTCTATGGGAATTTTTGCCCATTCCTCTTTGCAGTAGCATTGAATCTCGAGCTCTATCAGGTTGGATAGGGATCAACAGTGTACAGCCATTTTCAGATCTCTCCAGAGATGTTTAATAGGATTTAGGTCTGGGCTCTGGCTGGGCCACTCAAGGACATTCATCGAGTTGTTGTGAAGCCACTCCATTGATATTTTAGCGGTGTGCTTTGGGTCATTGTCCTGCTTGAAGATGAACCGTCGACCCAGTCTGAGGTCAAGAGCACTCTGAAGCAGGTTTTTATTAAGGATGTCTCTGTACATTGCTGCATTCATCTTTCCTTCTATTCTGACTAGTCTTCCAGTTCCTGCTGCTGAAAAACATCCCCACAGCATGGGATGGTATTGGCCTGGTGATGAGCGGTGCCTGGTTTTCTCCAAACGTAACGCCTGGCATTCACTCCAAAGAGTTCAATTTTTTATTCTTATCAGACCAGAGAATTTTGTTTCTTATTTGCCTTTTGGCAAATTCCATGCAGGTAGTGGCTTCCGTCTGGTCATTCTACCATACAGGCCTGATTGGTGGATTGCTGCACAGATGGTTGTCCTTCTGTAAGGTTTTCCTCTCTCCACAGAAGAACACTGGAGCTCAGACAGAGTGACCACCGGGTTACTGATCAACTCCTGACTAAGGCCCTTCTCCCCCGATCACTCAGCTTAGATGGTCAGCCAGCTTTAGGAAGAGTCCTGGTGGTTCCAAACATCTTCCACTTACGAATGATGGAGGCCACTGTGCTCATTGGAACTTTCAGAGCAGTAGAAATTTTCTGTAACCTTCCCCATCCTAGGAACAATACTGTCTTGGAGGTCTACAGACAATTCCTTTGTCTTCATGCTTGGTTTCTGCTTCGACATGCACTGTCAACCCTGGAACCTTAAATAGACAGGTGTATGTCTTTTAAATCATGTCCAATCAACTGAATTTACCACAGGTGAACTCAAATTAAGCTGCTGAAACATCTCAAGAATAATCAGTGGAAACAGAATGTACCTCAGCTCAATTTAGAGCTTCACGGCAAAGGCTGTGAATACTGATGTACAGGTTTTTTTATTTTTAATAAATTTGCAACAATTTCCAAAAAAAAAAAATCACATTGTCATTAT
>LR812541.1:6987576-7065303 GCA_903798195.1 Danio kyathit | reverse complement strand
CCCGAGTTCTATCCCAGACCCTGACATGAGTGTATCGTGTATATGTATAGTGTATCATGTCTAGAGTGTATCATGTGTGCATATGTATGGAGTGTATCATTTGTATGGAATGTATCATGTGTGTGCATATGTATAAAGTGTATCATGTGTGCATATGTATGGAGCGTATTGTGTGCATATGTATGGAGTGTATCATGTGTGCATATGTATAGAGTGTATCATGTGTGCATATGTATAGAGTGTATCATGTGTGCATATGTATGGAGTGTATCATGTGTTAAAATGTATAGAGTGTATCATTTGTGCATTTGTATGGAATGTATCATGTGTGTGCATATGTATAAAGTGTATCATGTGTGCATATGTATGGGATGTATCGTGTGTGCATATGTATAAAGTGTTTCATGTGTGCATATTTATGGAGTGTATCATTTGTGCA
This sequence comes from Danio kyathit, assembly GCA_903798195.1. Lineage (NCBI taxonomy): Eukaryota > Metazoa > Chordata > Actinopteri > Cypriniformes > Danionidae > Danio > Danio kyathit. The sequence goes on along the minus strand of LR812541.1, from coordinate 7,064,864 downwards.
TATGTATGGGATGTATCGTGTGTGTGTGTGTATAGAGTGTATTATGTGTGCACATGTACATGTGTATCATGTGTCTAAATGTATAGTGTATCATGTCTAGAGTGTATCATGTGCATATGTACTGTATAGGGTAATATGTATAGAGTGTATCATGTATGGATTCATCAGCTCCTAGTAGCTCAGTGGTTATGTAACTCACCTACCACGCCAGAGACCCGAGTTCTATCCCAGACCCTGACATGAGTGTATCGTGTGTATATGTATGGAATGTATCATGTGTGCATTTGTATAGAGTGTATCATGTGTGCATATGTATGGAGTGTATAATTTGTCCATATGTATGGGATGTATCATGTGTGTGCATATGTATAAAAGTGTATCATTTGTGCATATGTTTGGAGTGTATCGTGTGTGTATGTATGGAGTGTATCGTGTGTGTATGTATGGAATGTATCATGTGTTAAAATGTATGGAGTGTAGCATTTCTATGGAATGTATCATGTGTGTGCATATGTATAAAGTGTATCATGTGTGCATATGTATGGAGCGTATTGTGTGCATATGTATAGAGTGTATCATGTGTGCATATGTATGGAGTGTATCATTTGTCCATATGTATGGGATGTATCATGTGTGTGCATATGTATAAAGTGTATCATTTGTGCATATGTATGGAGTGTATCATGCGTGTGTATGTATAGAGTGTATTATGTGTGCATATGTATGGAGTGTATCATGTGTGCATATGTATGGAGTGTATCATGTGTTAAATTGTATAGAGTGTATCATTTGTGCATTTGTATGGAATGTATCATTTGTGTGCATATGTATAAAGTGTATCATGTGTGCATATGTATGGGATGTATCGTGTGTGCATATGTATAAAGTGTTTCATGTGTGCATATTTATGGAGTGTATCATTTGTGCATATGTATGGGATGTATCTTGTGTGTGTGTATAGAGTGTATTATGTGTGCACATGTACATGTGTATCATGTGTCTAAATGTATAGTGTATCATGTCTAGAGTGTATCATGTGCATATGTACTGTATAGGGTAATATGTATAGAGTGTATCATGTATGGATTCATCAGCTCCTAGTAGCTCAGTGGTTATGTAACTCACCTACCACGCCAGAGACCCGAGTTCTATCCCAGACCCTGACATGAGTGTATCGTGTGTATATGTATGGAATGTATCATGTGTGCATATGTATAGAGTGTATCATGTGTGCATTTGTATGGAGTGTATCATTTGTCCATATGTATGGGATGTATCATGTGTGTGCATATGTATAAAGTGTATCATTTGTGCATATGTATGGAGTGTATCATTTGTCCATATGTATGGGATGTATCATGTGTGTGCATATGTATAAAGTGTATCATTTGTGCATATGTTTGGAGTGTATCGTGTGTGTATGTATGGAGTGTATTGTGTGTGTATGTATGGAATGTATCATGTGTTAAAATGTATGGAGTGTAGCATTTGTATGGAATGTATCATGTGTGTGCATATGTATAAAGTGTATCATGTGTGCATATGTATGGAGCGTATTGTGTGCATATGTATAGAGTGTATCATGTGTGCATATGTATGGAGTGTATCATTTGTCCATATGTATGGGATGTATCATGTGTGTGCATATGTATAAAGTGTATCATTTGTGCATATGTATGGAGTGTATCATGCGTGTGTATGTATAGAGTGTATTATGTGTGCATATGTATGGAGTGTATCATGTGTGCATATGTATAGAGTGTATCATGTGTGCATATGTATGGAGTGTATCATGTGTTAAAATGTATGGAGTGTATCATTTGTGCATTTGTATGGAATGTATCATGTGTGTGCATATGTATAGAGTGTATCATGTGTGCATATGTATGGAGCGTATTGTGTGCATATGTATGGGATGTATCGTGTGTGCATATGTATAAAGTGTTTCATGTGTGCATATTTATGGAGTGTATCATTTGTGCATATGTATAGAGTGTATCGTGTGCACATGTATAGAGTGTACCATTTGTGCATATGTATGGGATGTATCATGTGTGTGTGTGTATGTATAGAGTGTATTATGTGTGCACATGTACATGTGTATCATGTGTCTATATGTATAGTGTATCATGTCTAGAGTGTATCATGTGCATATGTACTGTATAGGGTAATATGTATAGAGTGTATCATGTATGGATTTATCAGCTCCCAGTAGCTCAGTGGTCATGTAACTCACCTACCACGCCAGAGACCCGAGTTCTATACCAGACCCTGTCATGAGTGTATCGTGTATATGTATAGTGTATAATGTCTAGAGTGTATAATGTCTAGAGTGTATCATGTGTGCATATGTATGGAGTGTATCATTTGTGCATATGTTTGGAGTGTATCGTGTGTGTATGTATGGAGTGTATCATGTGTTAAAATGTATGGAATGTATCGTGTGTGTGTATATGTATAAAGTGTATCATGTGTGCATATGTATGGAGTGTATCATTTGTGCATTTGTATGGAATGTATCGTGTGTGCATATGTATAAAGTGTATCATGTGTGCATATGTATAAAGTGTTTCATGTGTGCATATTTATGGAGTGTATGATTTGTGCATATGTATGGGATGTATCGTGTGTGTATAGAGTGTATTATGTGTGTACATGTGTATCATGTGTCTATATGTATAGTGTATCATGTGCATATGTACTGTATAGGGTAATATGTATAGAGTGTATCATGTATGGATTCATCAGCTCCTAGTAGCTCAGTGGTTATGTAACTCACCTACCACGCCAGAGACCCGAGTTCTATTCCAGGCCCTGACATGAGTGTATCGTGTGTATATGTATGGAATGTATCATGTGTGCATATGTATAGAGTGTATCATGTATGGAGTGTATCATTTGTCCATATGTATGGAATGTATCATGTGTGTGTATATGTATAGAGTGTATAATGTATGGAGTGTATCATTTGTCCATATGTATGGAATGTATCATGTGTGTGTATATGTATAGAGTGTATAATGTATGGAGTGTATCATTTGTCCATATGTATGGAATGTATCATGTGTGTGTATATGTATAGAGTGTATCATGTGTGCATATGTATGGAGTGTATCATTTGTCCATATGTATGGGATGTATCATGTGTGTGCATATGTATAAAGTGTATCATTTGTGCATATGTTTGGAGTGTATCGTGTGTTAAAATGTATGGAGTGTAGCATTTGTATGGAATGTATCATGTGTGTGCATATGTATCATGTGTGCATATGTATGGAGCGTATTGTGTGCATATGTATAGAGTGTATCATGTGTGCATATGTATGGAGTGTATCATTTGTCCATATGTATGGGATGTATCATGTGTGTGCATATGTATAAAGTGTATCATTTGTGCATATGTATGAAGTGTATCATGTGTGTGTATGTATAGAGTGTATTATGTGTGCATATGTATGGAGTGTATCATGTGTGCATATGTATAGAGTGTATCATGTGTGCATATGTATGGAGTGTATCATCTGTTAAAATGTATGGAGTGTATCATTTGTGCATTTGTATGGAATGTATCATGTGTGTGCATATGTATATAGTGTATCATGTGTGCATATGTATGGAGCGTATTGTGTGCATATGTATGGGATGTGTCATGTGTGCATATGTATAAAGTGTTTCATGTGTGCATATTTATGGAGTGTATCATTTGTGCATATGTATGGGATGTATCGTGTGTGTGTGTGTGTGTGTGTGTGTGTGTGTGTGTGTGTGTGTGTGTGTGTGTGTGTGTGTGTGTGTGTGTATGTATAGAGTGTATTATGTGTGCACATGTACATGTGTATCATGTGTCTTTATGTATAGTATATCATGTCTAGAGTGTATCATGTGCATATCATCATGTGCATATCATTGTGAGTGTATCATTTGTCCATATGTATGGGATGTATCATGTGTGTGCATATGTATAAAGTGTATCATTTGTGCATATGTATGGAGTGTATCATTTGTCCATATGTATGGGATGTATCATGTGTGTGCATATGTATAAAGTGTATCATTTGTGCATATGTTTGGAGTGTATCGTGTGTGTATGTATGGAGTGTATCATGTGTTAAAATGTATGGAGTGTAGCATTTGTATGGAATGTATCATGTGTGTGCATATGTATAAAGTGTATCATGTGTGCATATGTATGGAGCGTATTGTGTGCATATGTATAGAGTGTATCATGTGTGCATATGTATGGAGTGTATCATTTGTCCATATGTATGGGATGAATCATGTGTGTGCATATGTATAAAGTGTATCATTTGTGCATATGTATGGAGTGTATCATGTGTGTGTATGTATAGAGTGTATTATGTGTGCATATGTATAGAGTGTATCATGTGTGCATATGTATGGAGTGTATCATGTGTTAAAATGTATGGAGTGTATCATTTGTGCATTTGTATGGAATGTATCATGTGTGTGCATATGTATAGAGTGTATCATGTGTGCATATGTATGGAGCGTATTGTGTGCATATGTATGGGATGTATCGTGTGTGCATATGTATAAAGTGTTTCATGTGTGCATATTTATGGAGTGTATCATTTGTGCATTTGTATGGGATGTATCGTGTGTGTGTGTGTGTGTGTGTGTGTGTATGTATAGAGTGTATTATGTGTGCACATGTACATGTGTATCATGTGTCTTTATGTATAGTGTATCATGTCTAGAGTGTATCATGTGCATATGTACTGTATAGGGTAATATGTATAGAGTGTATCATGTATGGATTTATCAGCTCCCAGTAGCTCAGTGGTCATGTAACTCACCTACCACACCAGAGACCCGAGTTCTATCCCAGACCCTGACATGAGTGTATTGTGTGTATATGTATGGAATGTATCATGTGTGCATATGTATGGAATGTATCATGTGTGTGTATATGTATAGAGTGTATCATGTGTGCATATGTATGGAGTGTATCATTTGTCCATATGTATGGAATGTATCATGTGTGCATATGTATGGAGTGTATCATGTGTGCATATGTATGGAGTGTATCATGTGTTAAAATGTATGGAGTGTATCATTTGTGCATTTGTATGGAATGTATCATGTGTGTGCATATGTATAAAGTGTATCATGTGTGCATATGTTTAAAGTGTTTCATGTGTGCATATTTATGGAGTGTATCATTTGTGCATATGTATGGGATGTATCGTGTGTGTATAGTGTGTACATGTGTATCATGTGTCTATATGTATAGTGTATCATGTCTAGAGTGTATCATGTGCATATGTACTGTATAGGGTAATATGTATAGAGTGTATCATGCATGGATTCATCAGCTCCTAGTAGCTCAGTGGTTATGTAACTCACCTACCACGCCAGAGACCCGAGTTCTATCCCAGACCCTGACATGAGTTTATCGTGTGTATATGTATGGAATGTATCATGTGTGCATATGTATGGAATGTATCATGTGTGTGTGTATATGTATAGAGTGTATCATGTGTGAATATGTATGGAGTGTATCATTTGTCCATATGTATGGGATGTATCATGTGTGTGCATATGTATAAAGTGTATCATTTGTGCATATGTATGGAGTGTATCATTTGTCCATATGTATGGGATGTATCATGTGTGTGCATATGTATAAAGTGTATCATTTGTGCATATGTTTGGAGTGTATCGTGTGTGTATGTATGGAGTGTATCATGTGTTAAAATGTATGGAGTGTAGCATTTGTATGGAATGTATCATGTGTGTGCATATGTATCATGTGTGCATATGTATGGATCGTATTGTGTGCATATGTATAAAGTGTATCATGTGTGTGTATGTATAGAGTGTATTATGTGTGCATATGTATAGAGTGTATCATGTGTGCATATGTATGGAGTGTATCATGTGTTAAAATGTATGGAGTGTATCATTTGTGCATTTGTATGGAATGTATCATGTGTGTGCATATGTATAGAGTGTATCATGTGTGCATATGTATGGAGCGTATTGTGTGCATATGTATGGGATGTATCGTGTGTGCATATGTATAAAGCGTTTCATGTGTGCATATTTATGGAGTGTATCATTTGTGCATTTGTATGGGATGTATCGTGTGTGTGTGTGTGTGTGTGTGTGTGTGTGTGTGTGTGTGTGTGTGTGTGTGTGTGTGTGTATGTATAGAGTGTATTATGTGTGCACATGTACATGTGTATCATGTGTCTTTATGTATAGTGTATCATGTCTAGAGTGTATCATGTGCATATGTACTGTATAGGGTAATATGTATAGAGTGTATCATGTATGGATTTATCAGCTCCCAGTAGCTCAGTGGTCATGTAACTCACTTACCACACCAGAGACCCAAGTTCTATCCCAGACCCTGACATGAGTGTATCATGTGTATATTTATAGTGTATAATGTCTAGAGTGTATCATGTGCATATGTATGGAATGTATCATGTGTGCATATGTATGGAGTGTATCATTTGTGTGCATATGTTTAAAGTGTATCGTGTGCATATGTATGGAGTGTATAATGTGTGCTTATCTATGGCATGTATCGTGTGTGCATTTGTATGGAGTGTATCATGTTTGCATATGTATGGTGTGTGTATGTATAGAGTGTATTATGTATGTACATGTGTATCATCTGTGTATATGTACAGTGTATCATTTATGGATTCATCAACTCCCAGTAGCTCAGTGGTTACGTGATTCACCTCCAACGCCAGAGACTTGAGTTCTATCCCAGACCCTGACATGTGTGTATATGTATAGTGTATCATGTGCATATGTATAGAGTATAGAGTGTTTCATGTGTGTATATGTGCAGAATGTATCATGTGTGCATACAGTATGTATAGAGTGTATCATATGTACAGAGTATATCATGTGTGCTTATCTATGGCATGTATTGTGTGTGCACTTGTAATATGTACAGAGTGTATTATGTATGGATTCATCAACTCCCAGTAGTTCAGTGGTTACGTTATTCACCTCCCACGCCAGAGACCTGAGTTTTATCCCAGACATGAGTGTATCAGGTGTGTATATGTAGAGTGTATCATGTGCATATGTATAGAGTATTTCATGTGTGTATATGTGCAGAATGTATCATGTCTAAATGTATAGAGTGTATATGTATAGAGTGTGCATATGTGTGGAATGTATCATGGGTGTGCATGTGTATCATTTGTGCATATGTATAAAGTGTATCATGTGTGTGCATATGTATAAAGTGTATCATGTGTGTGCATAGGTATAAAGTGTATCATGTGTGCATATGTATGGAGTGTATCGTGTGTGTATGTATAGAATGTATTATGTGTCTATATGTACAGAGTGTATCACGCCAGAGACACGAGTTCTATCCCAGAGCCTGAAATGAGTGCATCATGTGTGTGTATGTATAGTGTATCATGTCTAGAGTGTATCATGTGCATATGTGTAGACTATATATGTATAGAGTGTATATGTACAGAGTGTATCATTTGTATATGTGTAGAGTGTATCATGTGTGCATATCTAGGGAGTGTATCATGTCCATATGTATGGAGTGTAACATGTGTGCATATGTATGGAGTGTATCATTTGTGCATTTGTATAGAGTGTATTATATGTCAAGTGTGTATATGTATAGTGTATCATGTCTAGAGTGTATCATGTGCATATGTATAGAGTGTATCGTGTGCACATGTATGGAGTGTACCATTTGTGCATATGTATGGGATGTATCATGTGTGTGTGTGTGTGTGTGTGTATAGAGTGTATTATGTGTGCACATGTACATGTGTATCATGTGTCTATATGTATAGTGTATCATGTCTAGAGTGTATCATGTGCATATGTACTGTATAGGGTAATGTGTATAGAGTGTATCATGTATGGATTTATTAGCTCCCAGTAGCTCAGTGGTCATGTAACTCACCTACCACGCCAGAGACCCGAGTTCTATCCCAGACCCTGACATGAGTGTATCGTGTATGATGTCTAGAGTGTATCATGTGTGTATATGTTTGGAGTGTATCATGTGTTAAAATGTATGGAGTGTAGCATTTGTATGGAATGTATCATGTGTGTGCATATGTATAAAGTGTATCATGTGTGCATATGTATGGAGCGTATTGTGTGCATATGTATGGAGTGTATCATGTGTTAAAATGTATGGAGTGTATCATTTGTGCATTTGTATGGAATATATCATGTGTGTGCATATGTATAAAGTGTATCATGTGTGCATATGTATGGAGCGTATTGTGTGCATATGTATGGGATGTATCGTGTGTGCATATGTAAAAAGTGTTTCATGTGTGCATATTTATGGAGTGTATCATTTGTGCATATGTATGGGATGTATCGTGTGTGTATAGAGTGTATTATGTGTGCACATGTACATGTGTATCATGTGTCTATATGTTTAGTGTATCATGTCTAGAGTGTATCATGTGCATATGTACTGTATAGGGTAATATGTATAGAGTGTATCATGTATGGATTCAACAGCTCCTAGTAGCTCAGTGGTTATGTAACTCACCTACCACGCCAGAGACCCGAGTTCTATCCCAGACCCTGACATGAGTGTATCGTGTTTATATGTATGGATTGTATCATGTGTGCATATGTATGGAATGTATCATGTGTGTGTATATGTATAGAGTGTATCATGTGTGCATATGTATGGAGTGTATCATTTGTCCATATGTATGGGATGTATCATGTGTGTGCATATGTATAAAGTGTATCATTTGTGCATATGTATGGAGTGTATCATTTGTCCATATGTATGGGATGTATCATGTGTGTGCATATGTATAAAGTGTATCATTTGTGCATATGTTTGGAGTGTATCGTGTGTGTATGTATGGAGTGTATCATGTGTTAAAATGTATGGAGTGTAGCATTTGTATGGAATGTATCATGTGTGTGCATATGTATAAAGTGTATCATGTGTGCATATGTATAGAGTGTGCATTTGTATGGAGTGTATCATTTGTCCATATGTATGGGATGTATCATGTGTGTGCATATGTATAAAGTGTATCATTTGTGCATATGTATGGAGTGTATCATGTGTGTGTATGTATAGAGTGTATTATGTGTGCATATGTATGGAGTGTATCATGTGTGTATATGTATAGAGTGTATCATGTGTGCATATGTATGGAGTGTATCATGTGTTAAAATGTATGGAGTGTATCATTTGTGCATTTGTATGGAATGTATCATGTGTGTGCATATGTATATAGTGTATCATGTGTGCATATGTATGGAGCGTATTGTGTGCATATGTATGGGATGTATCGTGTGTGCATATGTATGAAGTGTTTCATGTGTGCATATTTATGGAGTGTATCATTTGTGCATATGTATGGGATGTATCGTGTGTGTGTGTGTGTGTGTGTATGTATAGAGTGTATTATGTGTGCACATGTACATGTGTATCATGTGTCTTTATGTATAGTGTATCATGTCTAGAGTGTATCATGTGCATATGTACTGTATAGGGTAATGTGTATAGAGTGTATCATGTATGGATTCATCAGCTCCTAGTAGCTCAGTGGTTATGTAACTCACCTACCACGCCAGAGACCCGAGTTCTATCCCAGACCCTGACATGAGTGTATCATGTGTATATTTATAGTGTATGATGTCTAGAGTGTATCATGTGCATATGTATGGAATGTATCATGTGTGCATATGTATGGAGTGTATCATTTGTGTGCATATGTTTAAAGTGTATCGTGTGCATATGTATGGAGTGTATAATGTGTGCTTATCTATGGCATGTATCGTGTGTGCATTTGTATGGAGTGTATCATGTTTGCATATGTATGGTGTGTGTATGTACATGTCTATCATCTGTGTATATGTACAGTGTATCATTTATGGATTCATCAACTCCCAGTAGCTCAGTGGTTACGTGATTCACCTCCAACGCCAGAGACTTGAGTTCTATCCCAGACCCTGACATGTGTGTATATGTATAGTGTATCATGTGCCTATGTATAGAGTATAGAGTGTTTCATGTGTGTATATGTGCAGAATGTATCATGTGTGCATACAGTATGTATAGAGTGTATCATATGTACAGAGTATATCATGTGTGCTTATCTATGGCATGTATTGTGTGTGCACTTGTAATATGTACAGAGTGTATCATGTATGGATTCATCAACTCCCAGTAGCTCAGTGGTTACGTTATTCACCTCCCACGCCAGAGACCTGAGTTTTATCCCAGACATGAGTGTATCAGGTGTGTATATGTACAGTGTATCATGTGCATATGTATAGAGTATTTCATGTGTGTATATGTGCAGAATGTATCATGTCTAAATGTATAGAGTGTATATGTATAGAGTGTGCATATGTGTGGAATGTATCATGGGTGTGCATGTGTATCATTTGTGCATATGTATAAAGTGTATCATGTGTGTGCATAGGTATAAAGTGTATCATGTGTGCATATGTATGGAGTGTATCGTGTGTGTATGTATGGAATGTATTATGTGTCTATATGTACAGAGTGTATCACGCCAGAGACACGAGTTCTATCCCAGAGCCTGAAATGAGTGCATCATGTGTGTGTATGTATAGTGTATCATGTCTAGAGTGTATCATGTGCATATGTGTAGAGTATATATGTATAGAGTGTATATGTACAGAGTGTATCAGTTGTATATGTGTAGAGTGTATCATGTGTGCATATCTAGTGAGTGTATCATGTCCATATGTATAGAGTGTAACATGTGTGCATATGTATGGAGTGTATCATTTGTGCATTTGTATAGAGTGTATTATATGTCAAGTGTGTATATGTATAGTGTATCATGTCTAGAGTGTATCATGTGCATATGTATAGAGTGTATCGTGTGCACATGTATGGAGTGTACCATTTGTGCATATGTATGGGATGTATCATGTGTGTGTGTGTGTGTGTGTGTGTATAGAGTGTATTATGTGTGCACATGTACATGTGTATCATGTGTCTATATGTATACTGTATCATGTCTAGAGTGTATCATGTATGGATTTATTAGCTTCCAGTAGCTCAGTGGTCATGTAACTCACCTACCACGCCAGAGACCCGAGTTCTATCCCAGACCCTGACATGAGTGTATCGTGTGTATATGTATGGAATGTATCATGTGTGCATATGTATGGAATGTATCATGTGTGTGTATATGTATAGAGTGTATCATGTGTGCATATGTATGGAGTGTATCATTTGTCCATATGTATGGGATGTATCATGTGTGTGCATATGTATAAAGTGTATCATTTGTGCATATGTATGGAGTGTATCATGTGTGTGTATGTTTAGAGTGTATTATGTGTGCATATGTATGGAGTGTATCATGTGTGCATATGTATAGAGTGTATCATGTGTGCATATGTATGGAGTGTATCATTTGTCCATATGTATGGGATGTATCATGTGTGTGCATATGTATAAAGTGTATCATTTGTGCATATGTATGGAGTGTATCATGTGTGTGTATGTTTAGAGTGTATTATGTGTGCATATGTATGGAGTGTATCATGTGTGCATATGTATAGAGTGTATCATGTGTGCATATGTATGGAGTGTATCATGTGTTAAAATGTATGGAGTGTATCATTTGTGCATTTGTATGGAATGTATCATGTGTGTGCATATGTATATAGTGTATCATGTGTGCATATGTATGGAGCGTATTGTGTGCATATGTATGGGATGTATCGTGTGTGCATATGTATAAAGTGTTTCATGTGTGCATATATATGGATTTATTAGCTCCCAGTAGCTCAGTGGTCATGTAACTCACCTACCACGCCAGAGACCCGAGTTCTATCCCAGACCCTGACATGAGTGTATCGTATGGAATGTATCATGTGTGTGCATATGTATAGAGTGTATCATGTGTGCATATGTATGGAGTGTATCATTTGTCCATATGTATGGGATGTATCATGTGTATGTATGGAGTGCATCATGTGTTAAAATGAATGGAGTGCAGCATTTGTATGGAATGTATCATGTGTGTGTATATGTGCAGAATGTATCATGTGTGCATATGTATAGAGTGTATCATATGTACAGAGTATATCATGTGTGCTTATCTATGGCATGTGTTGTGTGTGCACTTGTAATATGTACAGAGTGTATCATGTATGGATTCATCAACTGGCAGATCTGCACCAATATACCGCCCTGGTAGGACTATTGTTCTGTCCACCAAGGATGAATTCATAAATAACTTACCTGATCTCTCTTTATTTTGAAATACACCCGCAAACGCAAATGACCTTGACGTAGTAACCAGCAGTATGGATGCCATCTTTACTAGCACACTTAATACAGTGGCACCCATCAAATTAAAAAAGGCTAGAGAGAATAAAACTGCACCATGGTACAATAATCATACTCGCGCTCTCAAAACAGAAACCCGTGCTCTGGAACGTAAATGGAAAAAAACTAATTTAGAGGTTTTTAGAATTGCGTACAAAGACAGTATGTCCAGCTATAGGAGGGCTCTTAAATCTGCCAGGGCCGAGCACCTCCGCAAACTGATTGAAAATAATCATAACAATCCGAGATTTTTATTTAACACCATTGCTAAACTAACTAATAATCGATCATCTTTGGAACAAAATGTCCCACCGCAAATTAGTAGTGATGACTTCATGAATTTTTTCAGTGACAAAATAGAAGGCTTTAGACAGAAAATAGAAGATGTTAAACTTTCTGCACCGCCTTATACTCCAGATCCAGTAAACATTCAACTGAATCAAAATAACCTACAATGCTTCAAAATCATAGAACAGGAAGAACTAGATATAGTTATAAATAGCTCTAAATCAGCTACATGTATGTTAGATCCAATTCCAACAAAATTACTGAAAGAATTGCTAGCTGTTATAGGAGAACCTCTCCTTAATGTTATCAACTCTTCGTTATCTTTAGGCCATGTTCCAAATCCTTACAAGCTAGCTGTTATTAAACCTATTATTTAGAAACCACAACTAGACCCGAGCAACTTAGCTAATTATAGGCCTATTTCAAATCTTCCGTTTATGTCTAAAATACTAGAAAAAGTTGTTTCTACCCAATTATCCTCCTTTTTGCGGACAAACAATATTTTTGAAGTGTTTCAGTCAGGCTTCAGGCCTCATCACAGTACAGAAACCGCATTAGAAAATATAATCAACGATTTACTCTTAGCTGCTGACCAAGGGTGCATCTCACTATTAGTCTTACTCGACCTTAGCGCCGCATTTGACACCATTGACCACAATATTCTCATAGACCGCTTAAATTCTAAAGGTGTCCAAAAACAGGCTCTTGAATGGTTTAGGTCATACTTAGCTAACCGTTACCAATTTGTGAATAATAATGGACAGCTTTCACAAGTCAGGCCAGTAAAGTACGGGGTCCCTCAAGGATCAGTTTTAGGCCCCTTGCTGTTTACAATATACATGCTTCCCCTGGGGGACATTATTAGAAAACATGGGATCAGCTTTCACTGCTATGCAGACGATACTCAATTATACATTTCAACTAAACCTAATGAGATGTCTGAACTGTCTAAGCTAACCGAGTGTATCAAAGATGTTAAAGACTGGATGACCAACAATTTTCTTCTCTTAAACTCAGACAAAACAGAATTATTACTTATTGGGCCTAAATCCTGTACACAGCAGTTCTCACAACTGGACCTGCAACTAGAGGGATACAAAGTTAGCGCTAGCTCTACTATAAAAGATCTGGGTGTCATATTAGACAGCAATTTAACTTTTGAAAATCATATCTCCCATGTCACAAAAACTGCTTTCTTTCATCTGAGAAATATTGCTAAATTGCGAAGTATGCTATCCATATCAGATGCAGAAAAGCTAGTCCATGCTTTCATGACTTCTAGGCTGGACTACTGTAATGCTCTGTTTGCTGGTTGCCCAGCATCCTCTATTAACAAAAACCAGCTAGTGCAAAATGCAGCTGCCAGAGTTCTTACCAGGTCTAGAAAATATGATCATATCACTCCAATTTTATCCTCCTTACACTGGCTGCCTGTTAAGTTTCGTATTGAATTTAAAATATTACTCCTTACCTATAAAGCTTTAAATAATCTAGCTCCTGTTTATCTAACCAACCTCCTGTCTCGCTACAACCCAACCCGCTCTTTACGATCTCAAAACTCAGGGATTCTGGTAGTACCTAGAATATCAAAGTCGAGTAAAGGAGGTCGAGCCTTCTCATTTATGGCCCCTAAACTCTGGAATAGCCTTCCTGATAATGTCCGAGGCTCAGACACACTCTTGCTCTTCAAAACTAGATTAAAGACCTATCTTTTTAGCAAAGCATACACTCAGTGCAGTACATAGCGGTATGACGCATGATGTGCCCCACACATGATTTTGCTTTTCGTTTATATACACTATGAACAGCAGCTACGCTAATTATTCTCTTTATTCTCTATTTCCACCTGGGGGTACTCATCTTGAGGCCCTCAGACTACGCAGTGCCACTAACGCGATCCGAAACCAGCGACGAGATTATCCCAAGGTTTTCTGGACCAGGCCGTATCCTGAGCAGCTGCTGTGGTGGTCATCGTGGAGTGAGAACATGAGACTAACTTCTGTGATGCTCCAAGGACAGACGAGTCTTCGCTGAGGTCCAGCTTCCTGCGCCTAGACTGCAGCTCTGCACAAGACGTTTGGCCTTAGGGGAAATGGTCGTGCCCAACTGAGCCTGGTTTCTCTCGAGGTTTTTTAAATCTTCGCTTTCGCCAATTGGTGAAGTTTTTTCCTCGCCGCTGTCGCCACTGGCTTGAATGGTTCGGGATCTGTAGAGCTGCGCATCGATGGATTTGCTCTTCAGTGTTTGGACTCTCAGTAGTGATTATTAACCCACACTGAACTGAGCTAAACTGAACTGAACTTAATCTCTGAAAACTGAACTGACTTTGTTTCAATTCACTATAATCTTCCATGTGAAGCTGCTTTGACACAATCTACATTGTATAAGCGCTATACAAATAAAGATGAATTCAATTGAATTGAATTGAATCAACTCCCAGTAGCTCAGTGGTTATGTGATTCACCTCCCACGCCAGAGACCCAAGTTCTATCCCAGACATGAGTGTATCATGTGTGTATACGTAGAGTGTATCATGTGCATATGTATAGAATAATTCATGTGTGTATATGTGCAGAATGTATAGAGTGTATATGTATAGAGTGTGCATATGTATAAAGTGTATCATGTGTGTGCATATGTATAAAGTGTATCATGTGTGTGCATATGCATGAAGTGTATCATGTGTGCATATGTATGGAGTGTATCATGTGTGTGTGTTTGTATAGAATGTATTATGTGTCTATATGTACAGAGTGTATCACGCCAGAGACACGAGTTCTATCACAGAGCCTGAAATGAGTGCATCATGTGTGTGTATGTATAGTGTATCATGTGCATATGTGTAGAGTATAGAGTGTATCATGTGTGTATATGTGTAGAGTGTATCATGTGTGCATATCTAGGGAGTGTATCATGTGTATATGTATGGAGTGTAACATGTGTGCATATGTATGGAGTGTAACATGTGTGCATATGTATGGAGTGTATCATTTGTGCATATGTATAGTGTATTATGTGTCATGTGTGTATATGTATAGTGTATCATGTCTAGAGTGTATCATGTGCATATGTATAGAGTGTATCGTGTGCACATGTATGGAGTGTACCATTTGTGCATATGTATGGGATGTATCATGTGTGTGTGTGTGTGTGTGTGTGTGTATGTATAGTGTATTATGTGTGCACATGTACATGTGTATCATGTGTCTATATGTATAGTGTATCATGTCTAGAGTGTATCATGTGCATATGTACTGTATAGGGTAATATGTATAGAGTGTATCATGTATGGATTTATCAGCTCCCAGTAGCTCAGTGGTCATGTAACTCACCTACTACGCCAGAGACCCGAGTTCTATCCCAGGCCCTGACATGAGTGTATAGTCTATAATGTCTAGAGTGTATAATGTCTAGAGTGTATCATGTGCATATGTATGGAATGTATCCTGTGTGTGTATATGTATAGAATGTATCATGTGTGCATATGTATGGAGTGCATCATTTGTCCATATGTATGGGATGTATCATGTGTGTGCATATGTATAAAGTGTATCATTTGTGCATATGTATAGAGTGTATCATGTGTGCATATGTATGGAGTGTATCGTGTGTTAAAATGTATGGAGTGTAGCATTTGTATGGAATGTATCATGTGTGTGCATATGTATAAAGTGTATCATGTGTGCATATGTATAGAGTGTATCATGTGTGCATATGTATGGAGTGTATCATGTGTGTGTATGTATAGAGTGTATTATGTGTGCATATGTATGGAGTGTATCATGTGTGCATATGTATAGAGTGTATCATGTGTGCATATGTATGGAGTGTATCATGTGTGCATATGTATAGAGTGTATCATGTGTGCATATGTATGGAGTGTATCATTTGTGCATTTGTATGGAATGTATCATGTGTGTGCATATGTATAAAGTGTATCATGTGTGTATGTGTATCATGTCTAGAGTGTATCATGTGTCTATATGTACAGAGTGTATCATGTATGGATTCATCAACTCCCAGTAGCTCAGTGGTTACGTGACTCACCTCCCACGCCAGAGACCCGAGTTCTATCCCAGACCCTGACATGAGTGACCTCATGTGCATATGTATAGAGTATATATGTATAAAGTGTGTCATGTGTGGATATGTGCAGAATGTATCATGTATGGAGTGTATATGTATGGAATGTATCGTTTGTGCATATGTATGGAATGTATAGTGTGTGCATATGTATAAAGTGTATCATGTGTTAATATGTATGGAGTGTATCATTTGTTCATATGTATGGAATGTATCATGTGTGTGTATATGTATAGTGTATCATGTGTATGATGTGTGCATATGTGTGGAGTGTATATGTATAGAGTGTATCATGTGTGAATATATATGGAGTGTATTATGTGTGTATATGTATAGAATGTATCCTGTGTGTGTATGTATGGAGTGGATCATGTGTCCATATGTATGGAATGTATCATGTGTGTGCATATGTATAAAGTGTATCATGTGTGCATATGTATGGAGCGTATCGTGTGCATATGTAAAGAGTGTATCATGTGTGCATATGTATAGAGTGTATGATGTGTGCATATGTATGGAGTGTATCGTGTGTGTGTATGTATAGATTGTATCATGTGTGCATATGTATGGAGTGTATCGTGTGTGTGTGTGTGTATGTATGTATAGAGTGTATTATGTGTGCACATGTACATGTGTATATATTAGTGATGGGCCGTTAACGGCGTTAACGTGCTGCGTTAACGCGAGACTCTTATCGCGCAATAAAAAAAATATCGCCGTTAATCTATTCTCAAAGTTGGGTTGGGAGCTGGGTCTATTTTACGCAAGCTATGATGGCTTTCACCTTGATATATTACCGCGGATGTATACCTGACTGGTGTGCCGTCTGCTCTTTTGAATCAAATCAGCAGAGGCTCTAACTGCAGTTTGGGAGTTTCACTTTTCATTTATTCCTTCGTGACAAACTGGGGTATTAGACGCAAATACGGAGTAAGGACAGGTGAGAGAGTTATGTAATTTAATGACGCATGCCAAATGGTAAGAAAAAAAACTTCCGCATTTCACGATGTGTGTGTGTGTGTTTGTGTATGTGTGTGTGCCGTCCTTTCTGACAGCCGCGTGTGGACCTTGTCGGAAAATATGGCGAAAGGTCCTAAAGACCGCGGTGTTTACTTCAATAATGCCACTAATATCTGCATACTCCACGTCTTAATTGCATTTCAGTGATGACTTTAGTCAGATTAAGCTCATCAGAATTCGCTGTTTGGAGCTTATGTAGACCTACAGTTCAAAATTCATGTTTAACTGAATAAACAGTTAGTAAACACAAGTACATCTTATTGAACATCATTTATTTTCATCACCAATTATCATAGTAGAACAGTTTCTCAAGCAGTTTGTGATGCATTTTGGAAACATTTTGGAGAAGAGACCCTGGTCTAATGCGACACCCGGCTTGAGAAACCTGTTCTCAAAGACTTATTATTTGGGTAACACACATATTCTGAATACCTTCGGCAGAATTCAAATGAGCCATTTTAATCTAGATTAATCTAGATTAATTTCGAAATTAATCTAGATTAATCTAGATTAAAAAAATTAATCTATGCCCACCTATAGTATATATGCATAGTGTATCATGTCTAGAGTGAATCATGTGCATATGTATAGAGTGTATCATGTGTGCATATGTATAGAGTGTATCATGTGTGCATATGTATGGAGTGTATCATTTGTGCATATGTATGGGGTGTATCATGTATGGATTTATCAGCTCCCAGTAGCTCAGTGGTCATGTAACTCACTTACCACACCAGAGACCCGAGTTCTATCCCAGACCCTGACATGAGTGTATCGTGTATCGTGTGTATATGTATAGTGTATAATGTCTAGAGTGTATAATGTGCATATGTATGGAATGTATCATGTGTGTGCATATGTATAGAGTGTATCATGTGTGCATATGTATAGAGTGTATCATGTGTGCATATGTATGGAGTGTATCATTTGTGCATTTGTATGGAATGTATCATGTGTGTGCATATGTATAAAGTGTATCATGTGTGCATATGTATGGGATGTATCGTGTGTGCATATGTATAAAGTGTTTCATGTGTGCATATTTATGGAGTGTATCATTTGTGCATATGTATGGGATGTATCGTGTGTGTGTGTGTGTGTGTGTGTATGTATAGAGTGTATTATGTGTACATGTGTATCATGTGTCTATATGTATAGTGTATCATGTCTAGAGTGTATCATGTGCATATGTACTGTATAGGGTAATATGTGTAGAGTGTATCATGTATGGATTCATCAGCTCCTAGCAGCTCAGTGGTTATGTAACTCACCTATCACGCCAGAGACCCGAGTTCTATCCCGGACCCTGACATGAGTGTATCGTGTGTATATGTATAGTGTATAATGTCTAGAGTGTATCATGTGCATATGTATGGAATGTATCATGTGTGCATATGTATGGAGTATATCATGTGTGCTTATCTATGGCATGTATCGTGTGTGCATTTAGAGTGTGTATATATAGAGTGTATTATGTGTGCACATGTACATGTGTATCATCTGTGTATATGTAGAGTGTATCATGTATGGATTCATTAACTCCCAGTAGCTCAGAGGTTACGTGACTCACCTCCCACGCCAGAGACCCGAGTTCTATCCCAGACCCTGACATGTGTGTATATGTATAGTGTATCATGTCTAGAGTGTATCGTGTGCATATGTATAGAGTGTTTCATGTGTGTTTATGTGCAGAGTGTATCATGTGTGTATATGTAGGGAGTGTATCATGTGTAAAATGTATAGAGTGTATCATGTGTGCATACGTATGGAGTGTATCATTTGTATATGTGTAGAGTGTATCATGGGTCCATATGTATGGAGTGTATCATTTGTGTGCATATGTATGAAGTGTATCATGTGTGCATGTGTATGGAGTGTATCATGTGTGCATATGTGTAGAGTATATCATGTGTGCTTATCTATGGCATGTATTGTGTGTGCATTTGTATAGAGTGTATCATGTTTGCATATGTATGGAGTGTGTGTGAGTGTGTGTATGTATAGAGTGTATTTTGTGTGTATATGTATAGTGTATCATGTCTAGAGTGTATCATGTGCATATGTATAGAGTATATATGTGCAGAGTGTATCATGTGTGCATATGTATAAAGTGTATCATGTGTGCATATGTATAGAGTACAGTATATCATGTGTGCTTATCTATGGCATGTATCGTGTGTGCATTTGTTTAGAGTGTATCATGTTTGCATATGTATCATATGTGTATGTGTATCATGTCTAGAGTGTATCATGTGCATATGTATAGAGTGTATCATGTGTGTATATGTAGGGAGTGTATTGTGTGCATATGTATGGAGTGTATCATGTGTGTATATGTATGGAGTGTATCCTGTGTTATTATGTATGGAGTGTATCATTTGTGCATATGTATGGAATGTATCATGTGTGCACATGTATGGAGTGTATCATGTGTGAATATGTATGGAGTGTATCATGTGCATTTGTATAAAGTGTATCATGTGTGTATAAGTATAGAGTGTATCATGTGTGTATATGTCTGGAGTGTATTGTATGTGCATATCTATAGAGTGTATCATGTGTGCACATGTATAGAGTGTCTCATGTGTGCATATGTATGGAGTGTATCATGTGTGTGTTTATGTATAGAATGTATCATGTGAGCACATGTATGGAGTGTGTATATGTACAGAGTGTATCATGTGTGCACTTGTATGCAGTGTATCAATTGTGCGCATATGTATGGAGTGTATCATGTGTGCAAATGCATAGTGTATCATGTGTGCATATGTATAGAGTGTATTTGTATGGAGTGTATCATGTGTGCATAAGTATGGAGTGTATCATGTGTGCATATTTATAGAGTGTATGTAGTGTTACGAATTCTCCATGTATGCCTGTCAGAGTATGTACACGCAGTACACTAAGTACGCCACAAGGTGGCACCGCTCTATCACATGTGGACATTTAGTGAACTAATTACAAGCATGGTGCTTTAGTGTTGCATCAGCCATTTCATCTGGAAAGTTTGCTCAATTGCTCATATTACTGTGACATTGTATGAGTGACAAACAAAGTAAGTTTAATGTTACTTGCTCTAATACTGTTATGTTATGATTGAATCAACAGCAAACACTGTTTAGCAGTTTGAATCTGTTTTTATGCATGATCTGTTTAATATCGTGATCTGTTTATTGCATGTGAATTGTGCTCTGTAATATGAGATCCTTGAAAGTGTAAAATGACGATCATTATAATTTGTATTAGCATAGCAAATAGGTCTACACTTGATACTTTTGTATACTGAGATATATTTCAGTTTATTTGTTATTTGGTATAAGAAAATTTCAGTGATTTAATTTCATTTGTAATTATTTTATTCTTTGTTGTTCACAGAAACCTTGCATATGTCCATCTGAGCAATCATTAAAGCTTTATATATCATCTACTACTGACTCCAAGTTCTCTAATGGGAACCCTGTGGCAGTTAGCAAACATTGTCCAGTAATTAATCCCTAATTGTAACATGGATTGTAGTAGTTACGTGACTCATCTCTCACGCAAGTGACCCGAGTTATATCCCAGACCCTGACATGAGTGTATCATGTGTGTAAATGTATAGTGTATCATGTGTGCATATGTATATAGTGTGTGCATATATATAAATGCATATGCATATGTGTGCATATATATAGATAGCGTGTATTATGTGTGTAAATGTATGGATTATATTGTGTGTGCATATGTATGGAGTATATTATGTGTGTGCATATGTATAGAATGTATCATGTGTGCATATGTATGGAGTGTTTCATGTGTGTATATGTATAGTGTATCATGTGTGCATATGTATGGAGTGTATTATGTGTGCATATGTATGGAGTGTATCATGTGTATATGTATAGAGTGTATCATGTGTGCATATGTATAGAGTGTATCATTTGTGCATATGTGTAGAGTGTATCATGTGTGCATATGTATAGAGTGTATCATTTGTTAATATGTGTAGAGTGTATCATGTGTGCATATGTACAGAGTGTATCATGTCTCTTCGTTGTATGGAATGAATAGAGTGTATCGTGTGTGCATATGCATGGACTGTATCATGTGTGCACATGTATGGAGTGTGTATATGTATAGAGTGTATCATGTGTGCATATGTATGGAGTGTATCATCTGTGCATATGTACAGAGTGTATCATGTCTCTTTGTTGTATGGAATGAATAGAGTGTATTGTGTGTGCATATGTATAGAGTGTATCATGTGTGCACATATATGGAGTGTGTATACTGTATGTATAGTGTATCATGTGTGCATATGTATGGAATGTATCATCTGTGGATATCTATAGAGTGTATCATGTGTGCATATGTATAGAGTGCATCATGTCTCTTGTTTGTATGGAATGAATAGAGTGTATCATGTGTGCATATGGCAAGCCGTTTTGACTTTTATTCATTGTCAGCATATGCATTCTTGATATCAACCATTTATTTCATGATATCAACAATCAGCATTCTTGATATCAACAATTCGGTTCTTGATATCAAAAAGATAATTGTTGATATCAATATTACATTTCAACTAGTAACAACGTTAATTCTTGATATCAGCAATGATGTCACCATTCGCAGAAAAACTGTTGATATCAAAAAATTCGGACTCTTGATATCAACAATTTAATTCTTGATATCTATAATTCATATCCTGTTATGCAAAAAGGGACAAAACGGCTATTCTGGCAAGCCGTTTTTACTTTTATAGACCAATTACCAACGTACGTCACACATGACGTCACAAGGGTCCCCGGTTGCAGAAAAAGACCGGCTGCTATAGCAAACATGTCGTGTTTTGCGGTAGGATGCCAAATTCGAAGCCAAAAAATAGAAAACTTAACTTTTACCGTACACCACACTGCTTTTAATGCCGACTGCAGACGTCTTTGTCTAAAAGGGAGCTGAATGAAGTGACGACCTAATTATAAATGCTGGACTCTGCAGTTCTCATGTTATATCAGGTAAGTTCAGGCTATGCTGAATCATATACATTACTCGTTTTTGATTGCAGCAATGATTTCGTCAAAACAGTTACATGTGGTTAATTAAACTGCGGACACTGAATGATAAGAATGAAACGTGAAAGTGTAAGTTATTAAGGTAAAGTTGGTTTTATATTCACACATTCATTCAGTGACAACTTGTGACACACTCCCTATATTGTTTACCACGGCACTTTGAGTATTCGGTCTGAAATAACCTGCAAGTGTGACTTGAAAACAACATTAACACTGTTAATTTGACTGTGAACAATGTTGTACTTTGATAGTCATTGGCTGCTAATATGATTTCGCTATTTAGAGTTTGCAAATAATACTTTTATGAAATTATATTATTAAGGGGAAAGTCCGAATGTGCGAATATAAAACCAACTTTACCTTTATGTGTAAGTTCACATACCCTGGGCCTGCTGTACAGGTGTAGTTCGCTGTCAGAATGCTGTTGTTCTGCTTGTTGAGGATCACCCTGGCCTTGTATAAAGTTAGCTCCGTCTTTTTTTCCTTATCTTTGGCTCGGCAGAACCTCGGTTTTTAGCACTACATAGTTTTGAATCTGGTAATCATGGAGCATTATTTCTTGCACATGTCATGACCACACAGAACACAATTGTTGGCATCCAAACACTTGTAGACCTTTAACTTCTCTCGTAAAATCCCTTGGAGCTTCAATGAGATAGTATATTTCGGGCTGGATTCTTGGTCATTTCGTCTTATTCAATATCCATTGGGAGGATGCTATCACAAATGGACCTGTCAGACGAACACTGCTCACTTTAACCTTAATTTTGCAGAATCACTGTGCTTATTACTGGGTGACAAGCTGTTATAAAATGCTGAAAGCATTATGTAAATAATATATATAATATATAATCAATATATCTTATTTCTAAAACAACAACAAACTCTGAACCGCATTGGATGTCATTCCCTCGCTGTAAATGCTAGCGCTCCCGGTTTTTTTCTGCCACCTCCCTGTGCGCGCATCCTGAATGTTTACAAACATGGTAATTGGTCTATTGCCTAACTGGATATGAATTATAGATATCAAGAATTAAGTTGTTCATATCAAGAATCCGAATTCTTGATATCAACAACTTATTTGTAAATATTAAGAATGCTAATTGTTGATATAA
This sequence comes from Danio kyathit, assembly GCA_903798195.1. Lineage (NCBI taxonomy): Eukaryota > Metazoa > Chordata > Actinopteri > Cypriniformes > Danionidae > Danio > Danio kyathit. Next base: position 7,040,979 of record LR812541.1, on the reverse strand, counting down.
GGAATTGCATTTCCACTAGTAACAATGTTAATCCTTGATATCAACAATTTAGTTTCACTTGTTAAAATGTTCATTCTTTATATCAGGAACTGAATTTCAACTAGTAAGAATTATAGTTCTTGATATCTGTAATTGTATTTTCACTAGTTAAATGTCACCATAGTAGACTGTCATTCAAATTTAATTGTTGATATCAAGAATTGATTACTTACTAGTTAAAATTTAAATTTTACAGATCAGAAATACAATTCTTACTAGTAAAAGCATTTATATTTTATTTATCAGTTGCCATAGTTTCACATGCTGGAGAATGGGGTGTTTTCAAGGTGACAGGCCAGGTTGACCATTAACCACCGGTGTTCCCTATGGCCAGTCCGCAGAGTTGCCAGATATAGTTGGCTTTTTCCAGCCCAAAAGCTGTCCATAACCCACAAAATTAATTCTAAATTAAATCTAGTACCTTTAACTGTCATAATTGTTAACCATACAGCAACCAACACCAGCAGTCACAGAACCACAACATAACCGAATCACATCGAAATAGATTACTGTTGTGCACAGTATGTTTTATCTGGCAACACTGCCAGTCCGGCCCTGGCAACGTCCATAGAGGCGACCTAATAATAGGTGGCAGAATAGGGAGGGAAAAATAAAAGATTGACTCATCAGTCTATTTAGTAAAACTTATTATTAAGTCTACACTTTACAAACAGGCCTGTTGAACATTGTTGTTTTTTTTTAAGTTCATGTTTCTGCAAACTGAGTTTTTTAAGGCTCAAGAAGGTGGGATGTATTGTTTGGGTTTTCTTTGAAAAATAAGTGAATAATTTGCTCTTACAATTTCACTTTATCTCTGTTCAGGTACAGTCGGAAGACAACAAAACCTTTGTTGGTATGTTGGCCTTTTTTTTTTTGCTTCCTGGCCCAACATTTTCAAAATTACCTACAGTGACAGAAAGAAGAAAACTGACACAATCTGGATTTGGTAAAAGCACAGCTAATTATGAGTCTTTGATAATAATTAAATCATCAGATGTATAACATGTTTAGTCAGGTTGTCTTTTTCTAATAATAATAATAGTAAGTTATAATAATTATTTTTTGTTTTAAAAACTTTTTAGGGAGCCTTGTAGATGACACGGGTAAAGAAAAACAGGTCAAAATGCAAATAAACTGGAGCTTGGCAGACTTGAAGCAATTTATCTGCCAATGTTTTCCTGATGTTAGCCTAAATGTAGTTGGTTACGAGCTAGCAAAGGCTGACAGCAGAAAGAAAATAAAGAAAGTGCAGATTTGAAGCAAGCTCTGGACCGAAGAAGGCTGTACATTTTGCCACTGCCAGAATTACCTCAGGTTTGTTTGTTTTTCATAATATTTAAATGCTCATTGTGTTGTGGTGTTAATAATGTGGTAATATTAACAATTACCTGCACAGGAATCAGCACCTCTGTCACCAAATGAACCTGAGCCAGAAGTCAACTTTGAGGCAACTCCATCTCAGGTGCTTGATCTCACTGACATTACATATCAGAAGCTCAGTGGCAACGTGGAGGAGACTGCAAACAGCACAGCGGTAACCAGGAATAAACCAGTGGCATTTTAATCTAGAGTTTCTGATCATTTGTTTCTCGTAATATTTAATTCAGAAATGTTTTGATGCGGGGCAACCCAGTGGCGCAGTAGGTAGTGCTGTTGCCTCACAGCAAGAACGTCGCTGGGTCGCAGGTTCGAACCTCGGCTGGGCTGGGTCAGTTGGCGTTTCTGTGTGGAGTTTGCATGTTCTCCCTGGGTTCGCGTGGGTTTCCTCCGGGTGCTCCGGTTTCCCCCACAGTCCAAAGACATGCAGTACAGGTGAATTGGGTAAGCTAAATTGTCCATAGTGTATGAGTGTGAATGTGTGTGTGGAAGTTCCCAGAGATGGGTTGCGGCTGGAAGGGCATCCGCTGCGTAAAATCGTGCTGGATAAGTTGGCGGTTCATTCCGCTGTGGCGACCCCGCAAGGGACAAAGCCGACAAGAAAATGAATGAATGAATGAATGTTTTGATGCGTTGATGATAGCTCCTGCAGGAGTGGCGTTCTTTGAGGCAGGAGCAAGACAATGAATTTGAACAGTCTTTAATGGCAGACAGGGAAAAAGTAAGTGTATTACAACATTTTATTTAACAGGCATTTATTGAGAACATTTTTAAAATCCAACAGTAAGTCACATATACACTTCATAAGCTACAAATTTTGAATGTTAATGTCCTCTTTCCTATTATTGGGAAAAATTGTGTTTTTGACCAGGTAAGAATGAACCTTGAGAATATTTTCTGAGTTGACACTTAGGCCTGAGCCATTAAGATAATTGAAATACACTAGAAACATTTTATTTGATAGTATGCACATATTAAAGTGCTCTATAATACGTTTCATGAACAGCTTGCGATGTTTAATCTGCACTCTATTGCCTTTCCTGTAGTTCCCAAATGAACATTTCTATTTTAGCAGCAGATTTTGAAGCACTCAATGTATGGAAACAATTTTTTTAACTGAAATAAAATGAACTGAAAATTGCTTTTTGAATATTATACATTGTGTTTTTAAACAGAACTGAATATTTTGGAAGTGAATTCTGGAAGGTGAATAAGAAGTACTGAATTTAAGTATGAAAATGTGTGTGAAATGTTTTTAGTTAAAATATAGCTTAAACAGCTATGTTCAATTCCAGTACCTAAAAATACAAACCCAGGCAATTCAAGTCAGAGTTAAAATGTTAACTGTTAACTTTTATAAACTTTCAAGTAAAAGTTTAATTGCAAGTACCTGTTAATTAAAGGCATTTTTTCAGTTTATCAACACACTTTTCATTTCAAATACTTTAGGCATTATTTTTGTGCCATATTCTATGATTTATAAATTCCTATTTAAATAAAACCACAAATCTTTTTATCATAAACAGGAGATGGCACTCCAATGTTTAGAGGCACAGGTGTCATGATCACCAGCAATCTTCTCTCCATAGATCGCTGGTAAACACACACACATTCACTATAGACTAGGGATGGCAGATGTGAAACTGACGTTTCGACACAGTGTCGAGATCCCGAAGCACGAGTGTTTCGAATCACTGCACCGAAGCATGAGTGTTTCGAAACGCCCAAGTCACGTGACTAAAGTGTTTCGAAACACCTTGTCACGTGACTAAAGCGATTCAAAGCATCGATCAGTTCAGAAGCATTTCGAGACCTGGCGAATCTGCATTTAACTGACAAGGTCAGATGACGCCACGGCTCATATGGCCTAGTGGACCGTACGTATGCACGTTGTCACTGTGCTTCAATTGACTTTGGGTTCGAATCCCGACTTGAACAAATACTCCGAAATCATGATTTTATGTATTTTAATCATGTTACTGTTTTATGGTGTAGTCTAGATAGGATACAGCTGCTGAATTTAGCGTCATTTTTTAACACTGTAAAACAATAATTGATACTTTTAGAGTACTGTAATGGTTGGGTTTCAGTTTTGGGTAGACATTAATAACATACAATAAATGGGAAATTTAATAAATAATATAAATAATTCTTGTTAACTTCTGGCCACAACCGTGTCTGATCTAGCAACAACCCTGTTTTATGACCAAAACAAGACATATTTAATCACAAAGTGTTTATTCGGATGTCAGACCAATGTTGAAACAAAACGACACAAGAACAGAGCAATTCAAACTGATATTGAAGCATTTCAAAACAGCTGCATTAGCCTGTATTCGAACCCACTATCCCTGCATGGAAGTCAGGAACCTTAACCGCTCCACTGTGTCATTTTAATACTCGATCTTGCAAAGTGGGGTTTAATACCTTAATTTGCTCAATTGTTCTTTGCTGAAGCGGGTTCAGTGCAATACATAAAAAATGACCACTAGGTGTCACCGTAGAGTGGGGTTTCGAAACGTTTCGAAGCTTCGACACATTTGCTTTGACTGTTTCAGTGTTTCACGAAGCCTCGCTTTGCCCACCACTACTATAGACTACAAATCCGCCACCTAATGGGCTACAACACCCAGTCTCACAACACACCCAACCGGTTCCAGATCATCACTGATTACATCCCACAGCTGAAGCTGCTCAAGAACTGATTACACACAGTACATAAGCAGCACACACTCACTCCAGTTGCCGAGTCCTGTTATCTGTTTACAGTTGCATTTCCTTGTCTTGTTCTTGCCGTGTTTTGACCCTAGCCTTGATTGTCTTGTTATATTCCTGTCTGCTGCCTGCCTTGTTACCATCTGCCTGTTATTTTGACGACTCTGAATTGCCCTTATACATCTGTTTGCTCCTGTTCTGATCATTGCTTGCCCGACCATCCAGCTAATAAACCTGCATGTGGATCCGCACCCTGTTGTCAGTGTCTATCCCCTGGTTACAACAGGAGTCGGCAACAGGTAGTTGTTATTCTAAAAAAAACATTAATAATAATAATTTGTTTGGTTGAAGTAAATAATGTACTGTGTTCACCTTGGTTTCATAACAGGCAATTGAAGACAGAAAAAACAGAATTGATTGAGCCCCGATAAAATTTAAATTTCCAAATGGAGAGGAAAAAATACAGTGCTTCAGACAAAACTATTTAATTAAACATATTTTTGACAAATCGTGTCTCTTAGAACTCCATCTCTTTGGTCTGCTTGGGTCACTGAGGGTTTCTCTGGGTCAGGCTGAGTTCATGATAGAGTCTCATCATATAAGGCAGAAAAGGGTATCCTCTGTCCTCCAGCAAGTAACCAATGTAGTTTCCAGTAATGATTGAAGTGTATAATACAAATATAGTATAACAACATTGTGTAAAGCAAATGTATCTTGTTGGAATGTATGCCATAATGAAGACTCCCTTAAAATTCTGGTATCATGTACAGACCCTGGCCATTTAGTCTCAACATAGTGATGAGGTGGGGGGCATCACATATGAGCTAGTTAGTGGAAGCGGTAATGAGTTTAATAGTTGTAACACTAAAAGATTATGTTGAGTAATGAATAGACTTGCATGCAAATACTGAGAAAATTAACTTGCCTTCACAGATCGCAATGATGCCGTTAGGATGGGATTCAAAAACTGGTGCCTAAATTTGCTCTATCGTGTTACATACATGATCAGCTACCGTACACACACACACACACACACATCTGATTGGTTAAACATTGTATCGATTGGTTGAAATTTGTATCATAAGCTCCACCCTTGTTGACCCTGGAACACTTAGAACTCTGCAATATATGGACGTGCGGATCCCAACCATCGCAAAATGCACTCATCTACCCACGAGTCATGGTACATCTTCACAAGAGTGGCGCCCGGCCATGTAATATTACGGCAGCCAAAAGGAATACATTGGCCAGGAATCTGCTTGGAAGCCAGCTATGCTCACCAGTATATTACCAACGCTTGTGGACATCCTCTCACAGAAGTGTAGAAAATGAAAGCTTTCAACCAAGGAGTTCTTTCTGTGGGCTTTGGGCGAAAAAAAAAAAAAAAAACATGTGGAGTATGGATCCCATCTCATTCTGACATGGAGGTTAGATAAAGCGTTCAAAGGTACAACCTCACCAAAAAAATGGTGGTCAAAAATTTCACTCTGCAGTGGTGGAGTTCTCATCTTCTGTCACCCAGTATTCACTGTAATGAGCTCCCCCGGTTTGAATGTCATCGCAAGGGTTGACTGGATGCAGCTCATGACAGGTCGGGCTGACATTTTGTGGAGTAAAAGCTGGGCTATGGGTAAGAATGAATGGCGTGCTTTGTTTGCTGCAAAACATGCTAATAACGTTCTCCTGTGTGATGCACAGTTACTGCTGATCACCAGTCGAAGACTAATGAAGAAGCAAGGATTATTAATGAAGAAAAAGTTGCCCAAGCCTAGTTTTCAACCCTCCTCTTGCTATCAGCCAAGGTCCTTGGGGTTGGCGCTGCAGACAATGCACCAAGCTACCCAAACATCCTTAAAGGGCTGGTGCCTGGATATGTGATAAAAGCCAAAGAGGATGAGTTGGCAGGGAGTCAAACCAGTATGAACTGCTTGGAAGACAGCTATGCTCACCACGATACCACTAATGCTTGTGAACAAACTCTGACAGAAGTCCTGAAAAAGAATGCTTTCAACCAAGGCACACTTTGTTTGTGTTTTGGCGTTAAAAACACATGTCCAGACTACAGAGCTCAGCCATTGCAATATGCACTGGTCTACCCACAAGTCAGAGCACAACTTTACCACTGTGGCCATCGGCCATGTAGGATTACAGCAGCCAAAGGTAATGCATTGGCCAGGAATCAAACCCGGGTCAACTGCTTGGAAGGCAGCAATGCTCACCACTATACCACCAACACTTGCAGTCCTACTCTGACAGAAGTGTTGAAAAAGAGGGCAACAGTCCTCTTGCTGTCAACCAAGGTCTTTAAGGCCAGCGCTGCAGACAACGCTGTTAGGACTGGATTACATTGCTGATCTGTGTGGGGCAAGAACGAGTGCTTTCTCTGTGCAGCTCCTCTTTAGTATAGTGGACAGTATCTTTGTCTGTCATGCGGAAGACTGGGGTTTGATTCCCTGATGGGGAGGCCCTTGTTTGTCTTTTACTTTTTGGCTGTTGCCTTCGAGCCAACATAAAAAGCAACAATTTGCCCACAGGACATCTCCACAGGGGTGGTGCCTAGCCATGTGATAAAAGAGCCAAAAGGAACGAGTTGGCAGGGAATCAAACTGCTTGGAAGGCAGCTCTGCTCACCCCTATATCACCAACGCTTGTCGACGTTCTCCGGCAGAGTTGCTGAAAAAGTAAACTTTCAATTAAGGCACTCTTTGTTTGGGTTTGGGGCTAAAACAAAGCTTCAGAATACATGGCCGAGCCATAGCAACATGCACTGATCACAGGACAATTTCACAAGGGTGGCACCCCGCCATGTGATATATACAGCAGCCAATGGTATGCAATGGCCATGAATTGAACCTGGGTCAACTGCTTGGAAGGTAGCTATGCTCACCACTATACCAGCAATGCTTGCAAACAGCACTTGCCAGAAGAGCTCAAATACAATGCTTTCAACCAAGGCAAACTTTGTTTGTGTTTCGGCGCTATAAACACATGTCCAGACTAGGGAGCCCAGCCAACACAATATGCACTGATCTACCCACAACTCAGAGGACAACTTCACAACTGTGGTCGCCGTCCATGTAGGATTACGGCAGCCAAAGGTAGTGCATTGGCCAGGAATTGAACCTGGGTCAATTGCTTGGAAGGCAGCCATGCTCACCACTATACCACCAACACTTGCAGTCATACTCTGACAGAAGTGCTGAAAAAGAGGCCAACACTTCTCTTGCTGTAAGCCAAGGTCTTTAGGACCAGCACGGCAAACAATGCTGTTAGGACTGGATTACATCGCTGACCTGTGTGGTGTGAGAACAGGTGCTTTCTTTCCGCAGCTTCTTGTTAGTATAGTGGATAGTATCTCTGCCTGTCATGTGGAAGAATGAGCTTTGATTCCCTGATGGGGAGGCCCTTGTTTGTCTTTTACTTTTTGGCTGTTGCCTTCAAGCCAATGTAAAATGCAACAATCTGCCCTCGGGACATCTCCTTAGGGGTGGTGCCTAGCCATGTGATAAAAGAGCCAAAAGGAACGAGTTGGCAGGGAGTGCTCACCCCTATACCACCAATGCTTGTGGACGTTCTCCGGCAGAAGTGCTGAAAAAGTATACTTTCAATTAAGGCACTTTGTGCTAAAAGCACATGTCCAGACTACAGAGCCCAGCCATCACAATATGCACTGATCTACCCACAAGTCAGAGGACAACTTCACAACTGTGGCCGCCGGCCATGTAAGATTACAGCAGCCAAAGGTAATGCGTTGGCCGGGAATCGAACCCAAGTCAACTGCTTGGAAGGTTATTTAATAGTTAATAGTTAGGTTACTTAAAGAGCCCCTATTATGGGTTTTTGAGAATGACCTTCCATGTAGTGTGTAACACAGCTCTAAGTGAAGTCAAATATCCAGCTAATGCTTGAATCTGAAAGTAAACAGTGTTTAAAACTACTGATTCATTTATTAAAGAGTCCACTCATAGTGCTTCAATTGAATCGTCTTGATAACGAGTCTTTAGCCGTTTCGGCGTGACGTGAATACGGAACTTAAGACCTGCCCAACTGTTGCGTGCGCAAACCCAGGAAAATTTTAACCTGCGGCCCCGCCCACAAACAGTAGCAAAGAAAAAAAGAAAGACAAGCTCTGTAGCAGACGCCATTTGAAATAAGTCATGAAGACACTGTGGGATATTCTGTTGGATATTATTGGAAGTGAGAGGGAAAGTTAGTGTTATTTTCTCTATCCAAAGATGAAAGTCAGTGGTTGAGGTTTATTTTTGCAAAAATCACTTAGCATTATAGCCCAGCCTTGAGCAGTTCGAGTGCTTCTGTAATCTACACACAATGAGGCATTCGTCGGCCATTTGTTAAAGGAAGGATCAAAAAAGTCTATTGATGTAAGGGACTTTGTCAGAGCTCGACAGGAACTTTTTCAGTACATGAATCAGTGGATCATGGATCAGTTTATTTCTCCATTTCACAAGTGTAAGTGCATTACTATGGTTGCCTACTTGTTTTCTCTAGTTTGCAAAATATGTATATATTTATGTTTTGTTACTTGTAACCACTTGTATTGTATTAGGTTAACTCTTTATATTATCATATCGCGTCTAATGCCACATTAAAAATGCGTGCCGCTTTGTTTACAGATTTAAATGCGTTTGTGAGCTCGCGTTCCATTGCCGCTTGTCGTTTCTATGGCTACCGTCAGCTGTTCTTACACACGTGCAGTGGTCAAATTTCAAAATAGTGTTTGTCGCTGTGTGGAGTAATACTGATTGTGTGTCATGGTTAAGAATAAAGCAACATGCTGGTGTTTAACTGCACACACATACCTGCCAACATCTGTCCCTGAAAATTCCGGAGACCAGGGGGTTTAGGTTCGGGGTGAGGTGTCTGAATAACACTCAGGGCCGGAGCAAGCTGAACTGGCACTCTAGGCGAACAGCGATTACGCCGCCCTCAACCTGAAAGTGAAAAAGAAAGTGACCGGTTTGCGAATGAAAGTGAGGACCGGGAGGGAGGGGGTGGGTGTCGCGGATGAAAGTGGGGACCGGGAGGGAGGGGGTGGGTGTCGCGGATGAAAGTGAGGACCAGGGGGTTCATGGACGCCGCCCCCACTATTCTAACACCCATGACTGGAGATGGGTCTGAAATATGGGGTACTCCCAAGAAAAACAGGAGTGTTGGCAGGTATGCTCACACATACATTATGCACTGTGACTACCTAAATATTGTTGATAAGCCGTGCTGGACATTTCACTCTTTCTCGTGCTGAACGCTGTTGACCAATCGCAACAGGCTGTCATCAGTGCAATCAGTGCGGATTAGCTTCGTGCTAAGGAGGGGTTTGAGAACAAATGAATCCTGAACAATTCAAATGGGAGTCGCTGGGATAATTAGGTAAAAATAAATGCATATTATAAGACCATGAAAGTGTTTTTTGACTTTGCATGCATATTAGACTGCTGTTGGAGACCCTTAAAACAAAATATGACCCTTTTTAATGTATAATAGGGGCTTTTTAAGAAAACCTATAACAAATGTTTTTTATTATCAGTATGACAACACACCTTAATTCTTATTGGCCTAAACAACCATGGCTTACATTGTTTTCTAAAACGTTTGATTTTGTAACTCTTGTTTTTTTGGGGGGTATATTTCTATAATTAAATTATAGAAATGCATTTCTATAAAGGTAATATAAAAGTAAATATTTGCTGAATGTAATAAAAAATATCTTTGAAACATTGTCTAGATAATGTTACAAACAGCAAAACATTAAAAACTAAAAATAATTATAAAACTAGAACATTTAAGTTTAAACGTATTATAATAGTGGACATTCTGAATCAAATGATACAGTAAGTTTATTGAGCTAAAATAGTTGACTGTTTATATTATGCATCTACATAAAGTATATTAATACTTTACCATCTAGATTCAGTCATTTAACTCACAAACTCTCACAACAAATTACAATCTTTCAGCATTCTTTGATTTTGTAATATTATTAACAATTTATTTGCGTAATATATGTTATTTTTCTGTGACATGTTAAAGGGATCATGAATTCAAATCTGAAATCAGATTTCCTGTATTGAAATCCCTTTTTTTTATCTATTTTAGAAAATATAGTAAATCACACATATAACACACCAAGCTACACTTCTGTTATTCAATTTTCAAAGCAAGTTTTTAGTTCTTTGAACTGAAGCTATGGTTGAGGGTTCATCAACAGTTATTTGTAACTGAAATTGACTGTTTGTGCACCCTGAAGAGGGCAGTAGATCCAAATAATTCTTCAATCATGTAGGATACATGCAGCAGAACCATGGTATCAAGACAAGAAGCATGCTTTTATTGGTGCACTGCACACTTCCTTTTACAGCAATGGCTGACTGAAACATCAGCCTTTTTTCCTAGACTGTAATCATCAGCATCTCATGAAAAGCCATTCAGAGCACATCATTTTGGAGAGGTTGCCATAGAAACCATATAGTAGCAGAGCACAGACGAACACAGCAATTTCCTTTCACACTGTGTCCTCAAATGAAAGGGGAAAACAGCAACAATATAAGACAGAAGAATACACAAGGCGAAAATAGATGCTCGCACACCATTTCTTAGGATTGGATTTTTTCTGTTTTTTAAATAGTAATTGCAATGCAACATTTATACCGTTTCTTTAAATAGTCAAAATAAATAATCTGTTAGTCCTGTCTCATACAATTTTTCACTTTCCAGTTTTGCATAAAATAGGCAACAAAACAACAGAACATAAACTTTCAAAATATACATTTGATTTCTGATTATAAAATAACAAGATAGTTATTAAATAAATTAAACACAACAAGGATGCATTTCTGATTTCCAATTATTTATTTATTAAGGGGTCGCCACAGCGGAATGAATCACCAACTATTCTGGCATATGTTTTACGCAGTGGATGCCCTTCCAGTCGCAACCAAGTACTGGGAAAAACCCATACACTCACACACACTAAGGCCAATTTTGTTTACCCAGTTCACTTATAGTGCATGTATTTGGAATGCAGGGAAAACCGGAGCACCAGGAAAAAACAGGGAACACAGGGAAAACTTGCAAACTCCACACAGAAATGTTAATTGGCCAAGCAGGAACTTGAACTAGCGACCTTCTTGCTGTGAGGCAACAGTGCTAACCACGGAGCCACTGTGCAGCCAATTTTCCAATTATTTCAGGCTTTTTAAAGTTGCAATTAAATTTAATTCAGAAAGATGTTAATATCTATTTAATGCAGGCAGATTGGTGGCACCTGTAATGAAAAACAATTACTGTTGGTAAATGGCAAAATGTATTTAAATTGTCATTTTGTTTTATTATTATAACGTGTCATTTTGCTTGTGCTTGGAGCTCCGTCGAGTAGATTTATCACAAAAAATGCATTCCCATTTATTACCATCTTTCTTTAAAAAAAAAAAAACACGAACATACTATTTTACAACTAAATCTACTTCAAACATCTTATCCCTAATTTTATCAAATTTCTTTAGTATCTGCTTCTAGCGTTAGCCTGCTAGCATCACTAGCTAGCTAGCTATGGTATTGGTGTCTATCCCATTTCTACTTCATGCTGTTTAACACTTAACGCCACACTTGTGTGTCACCTTTGAGTGCAGGTGAAGAATCAGTGGAGGCACTGGAGCTGGAGGCAGTAGAAGCTCAGATCCATGAACTCCAGATGAAATTAGTCTAGTTGACAAGGTCCGTCACTCACTCATCTGAGGTAAGTTTGTGGTACAATGTCAACACTCCTTCCATCTCAACTCTGTTTCTCTGTCCAGGCACAACACACCTGAGATCCCCTGCGTCCAGCAACAGAAGACGCAGGCCAGAACCAGGAAAATCTCGTCCTCCTGCCCCCTGTCTTTGAAATCTCAACTTCGATGTCAAGGTCTCATTTCCGTGAGATAGAGTGCGGACGGCATTATCATTGTTGATTCTATTGTCCCCCAAGTCTGTGCTACTTCTTCTAAAGTAAATGTCATTGTTTTCCCGATGCTCGTATAATAGCCCTTTTCACACAGTGATACTGGTAAATTTCCAGAATGACTTTACTTGTAAATTCAAATATGTGCTTTTCACACAGGCAGCCCTGCTGAAAAATCCAGCTTAAACCAGCCTAAGCTGGTTGGCTGGTTTTAGCTGGTCGACCAGCCTGGTTTTAGAGGGTTTTGGCCATTTCCAGGCTGGTTTCCAGCCATTTCCAGCCTGGTCTTAGCTGGTCAGGCTGGGAGTTGACCAGCTAAAACCAGCTTGACCAGCCAAAACCAGCTATGTCCAGCTTAACCAGGCTGGTCAAGCTGGTTTTAGCTGGTTTAAGCTGGTGATTTTCCAGCCTGACCAGCTAAGACCAGGCTGGAAATGACTGGAAACCAGCCTGGAAATGGCCAAAACCCCTCTAAAACCAGGCTGGTCGACCAGCCAACCAGCTTAGGCTGGTTTAAGCTGGATTTTTCAGCAGGGAAGGGTGTTCCAGAATTTTACCGGAAAGGACCATTCACACATCCATTCCAAAATACCAGCAAATTCTGACATCATTAACCAAAAAATGAGCTCTAAACGGCCGCGCTTGTATTAAACATGAAGGGGGTCTGTCTTTTTCTTGCTTTGTTTACACATTTGATGACATTACAAATTCTTTATGGATATTGTGAACACCATTGAAGAAAAGATAGGGAGGAACACTTTCGCATGTCGAGATGTACATTTGAGTTTGTGCTGCAGCTTGTGAGAAACTTTTTAAAACGAAAGACTACTGGTGTTGTAGGCAAACGTTACTCAAATCTGACTCATGCAGAGCTGGCAGGTAAACTCACAGCAGTTTATCATAAGCATTTTATTGATCATTTTTTCCACAGTTGGCACTAAGAAGGAACTAAGGCTGCGTTCACACTGCAGGCAAATGTGGCCCGAATCTGATCTTTTCGCCCATACGTGACTCAGGTCTTGACAGTGTGAACAGCCCAAACCGCATGGAATCTGATCTTTTCACTTCAGATTTGTGCCACTTTCATATGTAGTTTTAAATCAGACACAGATCTGATGTTTTGCAATGCAACCGCAGTGTAAACGGTTATGTCGGTTTTCATGTGACTTTTACATAATCTTCGAGCGACATACGTCATCATTCTGTGCTGCAACAAAACTGGTGCTTGTTAACCACTCTGGTTAACGATCGGGGCACGGGATGATCGCGATGCTAAAGAGCGTCGGGGTGTTGCGGAAAGGGGATCCATGCACAAAGGAGGGGGCACTTTCATTTTAAGGATGAATATTATCTCAGAGGGAATAAAGGGCAGGAGCTCAAGCACCCAAACCCCCCATCTGCACGTGTCTGTTGTTTATAACGAAGTAAAATAAAATAACTGCAAACGTAGATAAACCAACTCTGCCTTCACAGTTCAGTCTGCGGCTGCTCATTAACCCTTGATGAGTTCACTACACCGGTGGTCAGACAGACGTGCGCCGCGGTTGTCACAAATCACAAGTGATCAGTGTTTTCAATCACAAGGGACTTATTTTAGGTTTCAAATGCCAAAATACACATTAGTAGTAGCAGAACAACCCTTTACAGTTCATGTAATACACCACGGTTGTCTGTGAAAAGGGCAATAATCATATTAAAGGGTCACGAAACACCAAAACACATTTTTTGAGCTGTTGACAGTCATATATGTGTCCCACGCTGCTATAAACACTATTAGGACACATATATTGCACTAAAAAGTGAAAATTGGTTGTTTTTGCGTTATTTTGAGCAAATTCGTTCTTCCGGTTTGAAACAAATTTTTGAAGCTGCGTCACGGCCATGAGATACTTAGGTGTAAATCCAGCCTGGAGACTGGCTGTCTGTCTTTTCGCGGACATTCTGACGTATGTGAGTGTGCTGCTTTAATTCATGACAAAGACGTGCTTTAAACCAATCAGCGCGCTCTATTGTGTATGACGTGAAACTTCATTAATATGCATGATAGCTCCGGAGACTGTTTACACTGTACAGACGGAAGAGAGACGCCACATTGTGTTGCCAAAACAAGTGAAAGAACAAGAATTTGGAGACAAGAGTCATCGGTTTTGCGTTTATTAGTGTGCTGCAACAAGGTTTTGTTTTCATTTTCCCTCTATGAGAGAGCTGCTGGACTCGCGTGTGGATTACAGTGCACGCGACACGCGACAGAAACGCGTTTGTAAGGAACATTTTTTACCCGAGAGTTTTTCGCATCTGGAAATGGTGAAATCCGGATTTGCCGCTCGTCTCCTTTTTGTCCTGTTGCTACAGATTAGGTAAGTGTGTGCGATCAGTGCTCTTTGTTTAACCCAGATTACAAAGTTTGTCGTATCTTCAGCAGTGCTCTTTCAGTGCTTAAAGACCTCAGTCAAAATGACTTAGTTACTAAGTTTACAGTATGTTAATATCACTGCAATATTACAGTACAATATTATAGACTGAAAGATCCGCTGTAAATGCTGCTCTCTGAGTGTAAACATATAAACACAAACTATTCCCGTCGTGCAGGATTTTCGCCGCATTTTGTGACAGGATAGCCTATACAGACACGGCTTTCTGACGCTACCTACCTACCGAGTACATAAGTTACAGAGAAATGCGGAGGATTTTTTTTCTCTCATTCGCCATGCCGTATCAAATCAGCCTCTCTCTGTTTGTTTTGCCTGTGAGACTTAGCGCGCGCCCAAATGGAAACGCCCTTCTATGCATAAATTACCCTCTTTCCCTCCTCCGACACTCCCACACTTCCAGAGCTGGACACGCCCAACTTTCCTGAATTTTTTCAAAACAGAGGTGTGAAAACACCCTGCTGAGACAGGGGGTTCGTGGCCCTTTAAGCATAATCTGACAACGTGCTTCATACAGTATACACATTCTGTGCATAATTAGACATTTTGTGTTGTCCGTAACTATACTTCTGCGCATGCGGGTCAGTTTACGACCATGATCTGTTCACACTGCAAATCTGATATTGGCCACATTTATAACAACAGTGTGAACAGCTAGGCATAAAAATCAGATCTGAGAAAAAATCCGATTTGAGCACTAAGCCTCGCAGTGTGAACGTAGCCATAGAAACGTTATCTGACCAACAAGCAGCAGTTAAATGTGTATGGAGAAGCATTTAAAGCCATCTATTTTCATAAACAGCATGGATGTGAATTCGTCTGATTGGCTGGAGTAGACATCTAACGTCAGTGCATTCTAAACGTGAATGTGCTCTTTCCGGCAATTTTCCTTCTGCGTTCACACAGAGCAGCAATCCGGCAAATTACCATGAAAAAAAATGGTTACTACAGCTGCGGTTCCTATAATTTTACTATAGTTCTACTACAGTATTAATGTAGTGCAAAACCATGGTTTCAAAACCATGTTTTTTAAAACCACAGTACGCACCAAAAAACATGGTTACTACAGTTTTACTATAGTTAAACCATTCATTTTTGTAAGGGTCATTTCAGGACTGCTTCTCATGTACTGACAAGGACACAAATTTGCTCAAATTGAATGGTTATTAAGGTGTGAAGAACAGAAGCCTCTCTTTGTTAGTTCAACTCAATTAACATAGTTCTAGTAAAGTCCAGATTTCAGAGTTGAAGTTCAGTTTAGTTTAGTTCAGTGAGGTTAAAATTTCACTGCTGAAAGTTCAAACACTTTTTCAAACAGATGTTGGTTTAGAGTTAAACTCTAGGAATTTTAAATACAACAGTACGTTGGGGAAGCGTGCAGTCCCAATAGGGAGGACGCTGCAGAGACCACCTGCTGCCCAAATGGGGAGAGCTGGTGGCAAGAAGACATATGGACTAGCCCTGAGAAGGGGGAGTACTCATATGAAAAGATGCTGAGCATGGAGGGGGACTACATCGTGGCCAAGTGTGCCACACACCTGCTTTTGAGTGAAGGTCTCAGCCGTTAGATCGCCCCCTGGGGGCTGACTGCAGTACAAGTCATAAAGCCCACCTCCTCCGTGTTAACGAACGAGACTTGAGCCCAATTGAAAAAATTAACTACACTTACAATAAAATGTTCCGAAAGATGGTTCTGGTCGATTAAGGCACTGGTTATTGTGCTGATATAGGTGCAGATCTTCATTTCTGTAAAGAGTATGTTTTGAGCAGTAATTTAATGCTGGGTGTGTCATCGTGATTAGCAGACATCGGAGCTTCGGCAGGAGACTGAAGTGTTTTTATTTGATTTCTGTGTTATCGTTCAGCAGTAAACTATAGTTTCTGACGTACAGGATCTGGTGGAATACTGTTTATTCGGTAAGGTCAAGGTTTTATCGGGCTTTATAAGTTTGCTGATAAACGCCTAACCACCCAGATGACAAAATACACTCAGTCAAACAAACGAGTCAAACAAAACAAAGCAAAGGTTCAAAATACGGAAGGCAAGGCAAGGAAAACGCGTTGTAATGTCACTTAACAGATAACAAGACTCAACAGTGAGTGTCTCAAGGTGAGCTGTATATATGTGTGTGTAATCAGTATTTGAGCAGCATCAGCTGTGTGTTTGCAATCAGTCAGGATCAGGAACCGGTTGTGTGTGTGGTGCATGACTGAATATGTAGTCGATAAATGGCGGATTTGTAGTCCATTAGTGAACTGTGTGTTTACCAGCGATCTGCACAGGCTGGATCGCTGGTGATCGTGTCAATGGGTTAATCTACTGAATTTGCTGTTATAAAATATTAAAGTTCTAGAAACAGAATTGTATATAACAAATAGAGCTGTAAATGATATATATTATTTATATACACCATTTACTGTTGGCTTTTTATTTGAAAACTCCTAATAAACATTAAAATGAATTTAAATTCCTCTTTGCCAGATATAATGAAGGCATCGAATAAACCAAATGAAAACGGAGGCAAAAAATGATAAACAATTTACAAGCGATGTTGCAGCAGCTGATAGACATCATGTATTAATACTGCGAAGTTTTTTGTACAAATTGACAAGGATTATTTTATATAGTGCAGGGATGGGATGTGTAAATATCCTGTTGATATTTAGAAATCTTGCTGTATTAATCCTTTAAACGCTCGATTTTTCCTGCATAATAAATAGCTATCTATGGTGTGTTTGGTTGGAAACTCGATTCCGCAGCTCCTCCTTTGGCTCCATCAGGCAGACCTTCTGCGCACGCCCAGGCTCCAATTTCAGCAGTCTTTTACGACAGGTTGTGCCCGTCACGAGGCGTTTTGCCTTCACAGCTTTCAATGGGAAATGTTTTATACAGTCATTGATCGTGGCTGAGCGAGTATATGGGATTGGCAATGAGAATCACATATAGCAGGCACCTATACTCAGAACGTGGGCTGACCAGCGTGCATGCCAACAACTTAACGCGCCAACACTTGACTCCTCCACTGACGCCCCATTCACAACATTCACAGCATTCGTCAGCTTCAACGCTTCCCAATTACTTTGAATGGGTGACGTCAGGCGTTGCCGAATTGCATTGCGGATCCATCGGCGCCGCTTCAGAGGCGTTGCTCGCTGCAGAAGTTGGGACTTGCTCAACTTTTCAAGCGCCAACGGAAGCGTCAGCCAATCAGATCGCTGTATGCAAATACACCAGCTCAGACAGTGGCCTGTTGCTGACTAATTTCATTGGCTGACGCTGCTGTGATGATCGCGTCAGCCCCAACTTCAGACACGCCCTCTGTCAAGCGTTGACGCTGAAGCCTGTGAGTCAGATGCTGGGGGCCTCAGAGGAACTCTGCAGGGTTCGCCAAACGGGGAACTTAACTGACAAAGCGAGAAAGCGCACGTGTCTCTGTGTAAGAGAGAAACGCGCAGCAAGCATTTTACAACACCTAACCAAATTTCCTCATTCACCGGGGTTTCCAAGAACACGTAAGGAAATCGGCTCCAAGTGGAGTGCGCTCTCACTCCTGGGGGACACGGCTCGCCCTGGTTCTGATAAGCGAGGGAGATGGCATTCACTATTCAGTGGTTTTGTTCCAACCTCTGTTTGGATGCGGCACTTCCCTTCTGCCGATCACCGTAACAGATAAAGAGCTGCTCAGAGGATCTAAAAGTACCGTCCGTATAAATATGCAAAGCGCGAACAGGACACAGCAATAAAGGAGCTGGGTCTGCCTTCGCCATGGGCTGCAATTGCAGGTTCACTATGTTGTCTTAAATGAACGCTGTAGGAACCTAAGGCACCAAGGTGGGCCAGGTTTTCAGGAAAAATGTGAGAGTGGGCCGGCCCAAAACGCTGGCACAATTCGCTGACCGAAAATGCCTCCAGATACCCGCCCATTTGACCGATGCCAATGCGACCAGCAGAGCTGTCTACCTGCACAGAAATCTTAAAAATACTGAGTCTAGTGGATCGAGCAGACCTCTCCTAAGAGAGATCTCCAATTGGGTATGAGAGGGGAACAGGATAGAATTAATATTCACGTCTCGCGCCTCTGGGTACTGGATGATGAAGCGATGCTTTCCCAGCGTGCCACCATCGCCGCGTCCTTAGAGCAGGGATGTTTGTAACGCCAACCCCTTAGTGCGGAGGGGACAGCCTTAGCTCCAGCCAACTGAAGGAGGATAGCATCACACTGATCTGGCATGTTTGGGGTCCTTCTCAGAGAAAAGTACACCACACAGCGAATAGACTCCACTTCAGGGTGTAGGCATGCCTCGTAGAGGCTGAGTGATAGTGTTAACCACCTAATCGGTAGGTCACCTAAGTCCTCTGCACTCCATCTATGGACCACACGTGAGGTTCCATAGATCTGGGCGCGGGTGCCAAACGGTGCCTGTCCCAGAGAAGAAGCTTCTTCCAGGGGATGTGCCAGGGAGGGGCCATCATGAGGAGAGAGTGAAATACAGGTCCGAATGAGCCCAAGAGGTGCAATAAACAGACCTGTTCCTTGTCCTCCCTGACTTTACACAGTATGTGAGAAGACTCACTGGAGAAATGCATATTACGCACGCCGTGCATTAGAATGCACCCATAACAACTGGACAGCCGAAAGTGGAGTCTCTATTTTCCATGGCGAAACTGCTGTGAGAGCGCATCGCCTGCGCGGTTGAGCACGGCGGGGAAAAATGGGATGCAGCTATTCCGCTGCATATGACTCCGGAGGAGCAGACGGCGAGCGGGCTGAGACATGCAGCGAAAGTGGATACCCCCGTGCGGTTGATATACGCCAATGTCTCACACTGCCAACAGCTCCAGGCAATTAAAATGCCAATGCCACCAGGTTCCTACCACGGACCCAGAGCTGCATGCCCGCAACACACGGCCCCCAGCGCAACTGGAAGCATCTGTCAAACGATGACATGCCTGGACACTTGTTCTAGAGGCACACCGGCCTGTATAAACGCAGGGGGCGGGGGAGTGGACACAATTACACCGATCACCTGCACCTGGAGCTCATTTATTCAAGCCCTTTAAAAACACCACAGTGAAGACAGACGCCGAGAAGCCTCTCCGCTAACCACGACTCTAATGAGTTCTCTCTCTCTCTCTCTCTCTCAAATCAAACAAATCACCCACAACTCACCTGAAGCACTGCTGCACTGGGAGTTTAACAAAGACACCTGCACACCACACATATTTACCGGAACCAGCACTGTAAAAAAAAAGCCCTTCGGGGGTGTGTTCACTTACAACTTGTGTCTGCCTTTTCACTCCACCCTGCTAGAATATATATATATATATATATATATATATATATATATATATATATATATATATATATATATATATATATATATATATTAGGGCTGTCAATTGATTAAAAAAATTAACTAACTAATCACACTTTTTTTTGTGATTAATCATGATTAATCACGAATGGAAATTGGAAAATTACAATAATAATAAAGTATTGAATACAAACAATTCATCACATTAGAATTATAAGGTTCTATCTGACATTTTTGTCAAATTGAGTTATTGACATATTCTTATTAAATGACAACTTATTTACATTATGGGATGTTTTTTATAAGTTGTTTACATTTTAAGACATTTATTAAAAAAAACTAAACAAAAAAAACTAATGTTACACACATACTGTTTGCTATGCAAAAACTTTGAAGCTCAATATCTCAAAATCAATCAGAACGCAGATAGAACATTATAATTCCAAGGTGACTAATTGTACTCATTGTAAAGTTGTATTGCGAGTTGAGAGCCTTAATTATAAAGGAGAAACAATTTTGCCTAGTCCTCCTTAACATTAAGCCAGTTGCAGTCTATTGACATTATCGGGGGACAACACACACACAGAGAGAGAGAGAGAGAGAACGCGCCGCACAGCGCACCGCACTCCCTTCAGATCATCAACACGCACGATCGCGTTTATCAAATTTTGCTTAAACTAAGCGTTCTTAAAGTATGGGTGTATTTCTCAAGCAAGGATTCTGACACAGCAAAGCAGACGCTTTACAAAAGTTGTGTGTAGGGGGGAAACACGTCAAACTTAATGAAACATTTGAGGGCGCTTGGAGTCAACTTAGAGAGGAATGGGCTGTCTTTGACAGCTTGCGACATCATCTGCCACTTTCACTGAGTACATTTACATGGATCCATATTATCCTTTATCCATATTTCTTTACACATTAAACACATGCAGGGCCGGAGCAAGCTGAACTGGCGCCCTCAACCCGAAAGTGAAATAGAAAGTTACCGGTTTGCGGATGAAAGTGAGAACCGGGAGGGAGCAGGTGGGAGTCGAAATGAGATGAACGTAAGGACAGCGGGGTTCGCTCACTATTCTGCCACCCAAGGCGGTCGCCTCTATGGAAGCGCTGGCCCTGAACACACGTCGGCCACAAAAGGAAATAAAAAAAACCTGCAACTGCGTTAAATGCGATAATTTTTTTTTACGCGTTAAATAGTTCAAATTAATCACGTGCGTTAACGCGCTCATTTTGACAGCTCTAATATATATATATATATATATATATATATATATATATATATATATATATATATATATATATATATATATATATATTACTGTTACTCAAAGAAATTGACTTATGTTTAATTATTTTGAGATGTTGGTACTTAATGTTATGCTTTCAGATATTAAGAAAAATATCCATGTTATCTCACTCTTTAATAAACATGTATAGACCGCCATGACCCTATGTCAGGGTAAAATACATATAAAATATGAATTGTGGGAGATGTAGACACACGTCTAAAGATTTATTACAATTAGTTTGGATAAAGCAAAATACCATTGGGCCAATCCATTGCTTATACCATACATTAGATCTAATTTTATCACATGGAATGAGGTCATTGATCTAGATATTATACATCAAAGTGATGATGTAACAGATTACTACCTCTTATTATATAAGCTGAGCATACCTGAGATTAGCTGGTTCACATAGAGCTATTGACCTGGTAGAACTATAATTCCATCCACTACAGACAAATTTGTGAGTAATTTATCTGACCTTTCTTATTTTCAGTGCACACGCAAATGCAAATAACCTTGACGTATTAATGAGCAGTATGGATGCTATGTTCACTACCACATTAAATACTGTTGACTTTATCAACTGAAAAAAGTCTAGAAAGAATAAAACTGCAATATGGTAAAACAGTCACTCTTTCAACTCTCAAAATGGCAACTCATACCTTTTTTTTTACAGATAAAATAGAAGGCTTCAGAAAACAAACAGCAGATGTTAAACTTTCTGCACCATTTTATAGTCCAGATTCATTAAACACTCCACTAAATCAGAATAATTTACAGTGCTTCAAAACCATAGGACAGGAAGAACTAGATAAACATCAGTACGTCTAAATCTGCTCCATGTTTATTAGATCCCATTCCAACAAAATTACTTAAAGAATTGTTACCTGTAGTAGGACAATCTCTTCTTAATTAAGACTCAATCAGATCCAAAACCTCTGAAGAGATGATCCACACTCTGAGGACTCCGGGGACAACATGAACACTTCAAATATACATGCATTCAGTGTTGGGGGGGTTACTTTGGAAATGTAACAGATTACATATATATATATATATATATATATATATATATATATATATATATATATATATATATATATATATATATATATATATATATATATATTTATTTATTTATTTATAATGCAAAAAATGCTTTTCTTACCAAGAGGATTTGTCTTGTTTCTGGTCCAAATATCTACGAATTCTTAAATCAAGTAGAGTTTTCTAGACAATTTAAAAATATTGTTTTGTTTTGAGAAATAATGTTCCCAAATTGATTTTCCTTAAAACACTTAATTATGCCATATTACTTCTTAAATCAAGACAGTAAGTTTTGCTTGTCTAGAAAATGCTTCTTGATTTAAGAATATTTTGATTTTATGACTAGAATCAAGACAAAAAAGTAAGAAAAGCATTTGTGTATATACCTGTACAGTAGGGAAAAGACATATTGAACAAGTGTTGTCATGTTTTTTTACTGGGAATAATATTTCTAAAGGAGCTGTTGACATAGAATTTAACCAAATTTTGGTAAAACCCAAACATAAAAATTAAACAAAACAAAAAAAGGAGTTATTTCAATAACAATGCAATGACACAAGGAGAAAATACTGAACTACTGAAATGTATTTAATACTTTATATAAATGGCTCTTTTTTGATGATGACAGCATAAAGACGCCTGTCATTTGGAGAATGAAGTCACATGCATTGTATTTTTGCCCATTCAAGTTTAGCGATGAGTGTCTCTTTGTCATAATCCTGATTATTAGCTTTCTACACAGAGGCTGGGTCACTGCAAAACATTACTGTTTCTGTCTAATAATTCTTCACCACTTTTGCTGTGTGTTTTGAATCATTGTCGTGCTGTAATATCCACTGGTGGCCAAGACCAAGTTACTCTACAGACTGCCTGATGTTTTTTTGATCTATTGTTCTTTTTTTATGATGTCATTTACTGTGACTAGGTTCCTTAGTCCACCGGCTGAAAAACGCCTCCCCAAAACATTAGGTCCTCACCACCATGTTTGACAGCGAGGATGGTGTTCTTAGGGTTTTCCATTTTATGCCTAATGAAGGCTACATCATTAAAACAGAAGACTAGAAGTCTTCTTTGTCCAGATGAGCATTTGCAAAGTCCAAGCAGGCTTTTGTTTGTCTTTTCTGGAGAAGTGATTTTCTTGATCTGTGTCCAAGGAACCCAGTAATGTGCTGTGTCTGTTGGACTGTCTGCCTTGAAATGTTGCCACCAGCAGAGCCCAGATTTATCAGGATGGCCTTGGTGTTAATGCTTGGATTCTTTTTTACCTTTCTCACTATCCTCCTGGCCAGCACAGGTGGCCTTCTGACCAACACACATTTGGCTTCCAATCACAACTGCTGAGATTTACAGTGCTTCAAAACCATAGGACAGGAAGAACTAGTTAAACTTATCAATACGTCTAAATCTGCTGCCGCCGGCAGCTAGCTCCCTGCAACTCTCACATGGTCGCCCACTGAAGCTAAGCAGGGCTGCGCTCGGTCAGTACCTGGATGGGAGACCACATGGGAAAGCTAGGTTGCTGCCGGAAGTGGTGTTAGTGAGGTCAGCAGGGGGCGCCCAACCTGTGGCCTGTGTGGGTCCTAATGCACCAGTATAGTGACGGGGACTCTATACTGCTCAGTGAGTGCTGTCTTTCGGATGAGACGTTAAAGCAAGGTCCTGACTCTCTGTGGTCATTAAAAATCCCAGGATGTAGGGGTTTGACCCTGGCATCCTGGCCAAATCTGCCCACTGGCCTCTGTCCATCATGGCCTCCTAACCATCCCCATATCATAATTGGCTTCATCACTCTGTCTCCTCTCCACCAATCAGCTGGTGTGTGTGGTGTGTGGTCTGGCGCAAAAAAATGGCTGCCGTCGCGTCATCCAGGTGGATGCTGCACTCTGGTGGTGGATGAGGAGATTCCCCCCCTATGTGTAAAGCGCTTTGAGTGCCCAGAAAAGCGCTATATAAATGTAAGGAATTATTATTATTATTATTAGATTTTTCAGTGTGGAACATCTTGTATTTTGATACAATACATTGCACTGTAGCCACTGAGACTTCAAAACATTTCAATATGGTCTCAACAGCCTCAATGCGCAGCCGTAGGTCCTCATTGAGCTAATTTGTCGTAGCCATGGCTGTCCAACAGAGAGCTTCTGTTTTTTACCTGCTGACATGATTAAAACAGCTGACAAATTGTTGGTTTGCGTCTTGCTGGCGCATCTGTGATCAGGACAGCAAGTCTTTTGATGTATCAAGAGCCACTGATGTCTCTGATGTATCAAGAGCCATGTAATGTCAGCATACCACCAAGAAGGATGAACCACATCCAACAGGAGTAACTGTGGATGCAAGAGGAAGCTGCCTAAAAGAGATATCAAATCAAATCAAATCACTTTTATTGTCACATCATCAGCAGCACATGTGCTATGATGAGTGAAAAGCTTAGGTGCTGGCTCCAGACAGTGCAAAATACAGACAGTGCGAAATGCAGACAGTGCGAAATACAGACAGTGCGAAATACAGACAGTGCAAAATACAACAACATACTCACAAAAAAACAAGACAATGTAAAGTTGGCAATGTTGACAGCGATACGTAGGCAGTATTGTTTTAAGTATGGATTTGTTAAAGTGCAGTGCATGCTACATCTTGATGGTGTGCAGTGCGGGGTATGGAAAAGTTTGTGTGGGGTGTGTTAAGTGTTCATCAGCCTGATAGTCTGAGGAAAGAAACTTTCCTTCAGTCGGTTGGTGCGTGACCGGATGCTGCGGAACCGTCTGCCTGAGGGTAGCAGAGAGAAAAGTCTATGGCTTGGGTGGCTGGAGTCGCTGATGATTCTCTTGGCTTTCCTCATGCACCTCCTGGTATAGATGTCCTGGAGGGAGGGAAGCTCACCTCCTACTACGCGTCCAGCAGTTCGCACGATCCTATGTAGACCTTTGCGATTGCTGCTGGTGCTGTTTCCGTACCAGGTGGTGATGCAGCCAGTGAGGTTGCTCTCCACAGTGCAGATGTAGAACGAGCGGAGGATGTGGGGGCTCATTCCAAACCTCCTGAGATGCCTGAGGAAGAAGAGGGGTTATTCGGGTGTTAACGTGGATTGTATCCAAAAAACATAAAACCACAACTGCCCAACTTACTGCAGAATTAAATCTGCACCTCAATGCTCCTGTTTACATCAAAACTGTTGGTCTGGTGCTCCACAGGGTTAATATAGGCCAAACCGGTGCCAGCAGCGAGAACCTTGAGCTGTGAACAATGTGAAACATGTATTGTTCTTCTGGTAAGTCCATCTTCCCTATCTTTCCCACATCCAAGAGAGTTACAGTGTGGACTGGAGATGCCCCCAAAAAAGCATACCACCCAGACTTTTGCATGCCCAGAGTCAAGCATGTGGGTGGATCAGTGAGGTTTGGGCTGCAATATCATGGCATTCCCTAGGCCCCAATACTTGTGCTAGATGGGCGCGTCACTGCCAAGGAATAATTCTGACTTCAACTGTATGTATATATATATATATATATATATATATATATATATATATATATATATATATATATATATATATATATATATATATATATATATATATATATATATGAAGAGTTTCGTTGCAAAACGAGATATATCCATTTTGAGAAATGTTGGTTATTTGACATAATTCAATATAAGTCAATAAGTCAAGTTCATTCACAATTTTTGTACATTAAACTATTACTTGAGCTCAGTGAAGGCCAGGAACACAATATTCTTCGAATCCAGGATATTTTTTATCCAATTTTATGTCCATAAATAAGTCAAAAACCATGCCGAAATGCAACATATTTATCTTAACAATGTCAAACATATTAAATTGGTTAAAAAAAACAATACATCATAAATATATGGAATAATATATACAAAGATTGATTAATAATAATACGATTCTGAGTTAGTTTTGGCCAGAACGTACACAACACTTTTTTTTTTTTTTTGCAAAACACTATATATCCACTTTAGGCTATATTCTACTACTGTTATACCATTAAGAAAAGCTAGTGGATCAATGTTTTGTTTCACATCAGCTTTTGGCGCGAGCAATCATCCTCTCATTCGGTATTCACCTGCTCGCGCAAACAGTTATCTCAGTCGTGCTGCTTCTCGATTCTAAGATCGCATTTGCCATCCTTATTGTCGAACCCTGCTTTTAAGAAAACTACATCGAAATCCATGACGTTATAGATTGACTCTGAAGCTTTGATTCCCTGACTGACAGACAGCAGCTGATCAGTGCATATGTGACTGACAGCTCGCCTACAGTATAAACAATTAAATGGTAAACGTTTTTTTAGTTAGCCTATTGAATCCTCTTTTTAAAAATATATGTTTTTTGTTTTGATATTATTGTTAAATCAATGAGCAAACTCGGAGCACTTTACCGGCGGTGACTCTCTTGCCAGAGGATGCTGAGCTCGCGCAGCATCCTGAACGTTCTATTATATCGCACTTTGTAAAGAAACTGGTCTGGCGGATATCACGTTTTTTGAAAAAATACATTTTAAAGTAGGCCTAAAATGTACATTCTTCAATGTTATTAATGGCAGCAATTCACAAATAGATTAAGGTACATCTGAACAGTGATTTCCAATAATAAAATCCAAATCTCTTGCAACCAAACTCTTCATATATATATATATATATATATATATATATATATATATATATATATATATATATATATATATATATATATATATTTATTTTTTATTTATTTATTTATTTATTTATTTTTTTGGTCCCACTTTATATTGTGTCGCTTATACCTGTGAACTTACATGGTAATTAGATGTGTAAGTAGTATGTAACTACAGTGTATGTACACACTGGTACAGAGTATTTACTTGTGTATACTGGTGTAACTACACTCATGTAACAACCAACTGAATGGTATGTGTAAGTACAAATGTGTAACAGGACATTGGTAACAACAGTAGGAAAGTACACATCTGTAACAAGAATTATGTAAGTGCATTGTGTAACAACAATATGTACTTGCAGATGTTTTCCCACTTCCACACCTGTTTGCAGATCATGCACTTGTGAACACTGTATGGCAGAACTAATGCTGCATTAGAAGGTTTCACCTTGTGATACAAGTGTACTTACATGGTAAATCCACAGGATCCACTCAATATAAAGTATAAAATGGTCACAAATTACTGTTCATACATTCATTAATTTTCTTTTCTGCTTAGATGGGTTGCAGCTGGAAGGGCATTCACTGTGTAAAACATATGCTGGATAAGTTGGCGGTTCATTCCGCTGTGGCGACCCCAGATTAATAAAGGGACTAGGCCGAAACGAAAATGAATTTTATTTTAAACTTTATATTGTGGACTGTTCCTGTGGAGTTACCATGTAACTACACTGTTATTAAAGTGTTGCATAAAAGATATTTCGACAAGTTACACAGTAATTTGTGACCATTTTACACTTTATATTAAGTGGACAGTTCCTGTGGAGTTACCATGTAAGTACACTGGTATCACAAGGTGAAACCTTCTAATGCAGCATTAGTTCTGCCATACAGTGTTCACAAGTGCATGATCTGCAAACAGGTGTGGAAGTGGGAAAACATCTGCAAGTACATATTGTTGTTACACAATGCACTTACATAATTCTTGTTACAGATGTGTACTTTCCTACTGTTGTTACCAATGTCCTGTTACACATTTGTACTTACACATACTATTCAGTGGGTTGTTACATGAGTGTAGTTACACCAGTAATACAAAAGTAAATACTATGTAAACGTGTGTACATACACTGTAGTTACATACTACTTACACATCTAATTACCATGTAAGTTCACAGGTATAAGCGACAATATAAAGTGGGACCATTTTTTTTCTATTTTAGTTTGTATAATTGCACAGCTGAATTCAGAATAGCAAACAAATTGCTGTTTTCAGTAAAACATTCAAAAAATTATTCAGCTTACATTCTGATTATTCTGACTTTTGAATTGACTGTTACACAGTTACTAGATATGTGTATGTTTTTATAGAGTTCAATACCTTGAACAAGTTAAATAGTCTGAGTGTCAGTATATGCATGTGTGTGGTCTCGTGCTACAGCTCCATCCGCCTGTTTGAATGAGGGATTACAGGAAGAGTAGCTCAAGGCACATTTATCTCTCCACACAGTCGCTGTTGTCTGCAATTATCAGTCACAGAGCATGCGCTCCAGATGCTGCTCCAGCGTACACTTTCAATGCTGCACCGGACATATAATGAGTCCTTAGCCACATTATTACCCTCCAGCCTATGCACCTCGACCCGGGGGCTTGACTCTTCCAGTCCATCGCATTGCAGTCTAAAGCCACCCACCCCCACACCCTTCTTTTGTGTGACTCTTGACATGACCGACAGAAAATAGATCCTCTCCTGGCAACAGAACTGTATTTGTGTTTGTGTAAATCTCAAAACTCCTTGTGTTTGAATTTCTGAATACCACTACACATTTTTATAATTAAACACTTTTGAATGTTTGTGAAGCTTTGTTTCTAAAATGCTTCATAAATTATGTCTGTTTTTGTGCCTTTAGATGAAGCCATTGTCCTCTTTTACAAAAATGTTTGATGCTTATTAAATCAGATTTGAGAGAATGACATCGTCATCCACCTTTTAACTGGATGGCTTTTATTTTTTTTATGTATTGGAAAATATTTTTGCACATACAGTAGTGTTGGTGAGGATTCATTAATGTTTAAACATAATGTGAGATTTAAACAGCACATAAAGCTGAGTGACACTTGCAGAATGTTAATTGTTCAATTAATGTACAGTAAATGATTTCAAATAATGTATATGAAAATCCTTGCTACTGTACTGTTGTCAGGCTGGTATACAAAGAAGTCAGAGATGGTTATCTTTTCATTTAGTTTATTCAACGTAAATCATAAAAGGTATCACACAGTGCTGGGCAGTGGAAGATCATCCGAGGAACACCTCATACGTCTTCGCCGGGTAAACCTGGCGACAGTCAAGACTGGGTTAACAATCCTCACACCTCCGTTGGTGGCAGTGTGCACTAAGTGCAGGCAGGTGCATATAGATCTTCAGATATGGAATTACAATAAAGACACTTCCCTTTATCAGTGCGATGATCACGAAGACTCAGGAGGAACATCCATGGAAGAAGAGAAGACGAGGGAGCTTTGGGTGAAGACAACCATACGACTTCAATACCGGACGATGTATGAACGGAGGAGGTGAGATTATAAAGTGTCCGGGCTAAAGGTGAACAGGTGCGGGTAATTAATAATCAGGGGAAGGTTCTCGGGATTGGATAGGACTGGTGTGAGATGGTGAAACTGGATTGGGTGAGTGAGGACGAGCCGGGGATGTGACAGTACCCCCCCCTCCACGGGTGACTCCTGGCACCCTAGATCGACGGCGGGGACGGCCACGTCCTCGTGGAGCTGGACGATCGGGATGTCTCTGATGGAATTCTTCGAGGAGAGATGGATCTAAGATGTCGTCACGAGGGATCCAAGATCTCTCCTCGGGGCCAAAGCCCTCCCAGTCTACTAGGTACTGGAGCTGACCGTCCCGCCGCCGGGAGTTGAGGATTTCCTTGACCTGGTAGATGTTATCACCGATGACTTCCGTGTGGTCGGGAGGGGGGGGTGGTTCGGGTTCTGTAGAGGGAGGAGATACAGGGTTAGTGTAGGGTTTGGAGGGGAAACGTGGAAAGATGATGCTATACGGTACTGTGGTGGAAGATTAAGGCGGTAGGTGACAGGATTGATCTGGGAGTGAATGGTGAATGGTCCCAGGTAGCGGGGACTCAGCTTTCTGCAGGGCAGCCGGAGGCGAATGTCTCGGGTAGAGAGCCATACCTTATCTCCTGGTTGGTATATGGGATTAGGTAGTCGGTGACGGTTGGCTTGCTCAGTGTACCTCCGGACTGCCCGCTGAAGATGGACGTGAGCTGAGTCCCAGACCCTCTCGCTTTCCTGGAACCAGTGATCAACCGCGGGCACTTCTGATGCTTCCCCATTCCAGGGAAACAAGGGGGGTTGGTAGCCTAGGACACATTGAAAAGGGGTTAGACCAGTAGAGGATTGACGAAGAGAATTTTGTGCATACTCAGCCCACGGAAGATACTGGCTCCAGGTGTTTTGATGAGCATGGCAGTAGGAGCGTAAAAACCGGGAAATCTCTTGGATTTTACGCTCGGTCTGACCGTTGGTTTGCGGATGATAGCCAGAAGATAGACTGATGGTGGTGCCCAAGAGGTGGAAGAATGCCCGCCAGACCCTGGAGATAAATTGTGGACCTCGGTCTGACACAATGTCTTCGGGAAGACCATAGTTTCTGAAGACGTGATGGAATAGGGCCTCAGCAGTTTCCAGGGCTGTAGGAAGACCTTTGAGAGGTATTAGTTTGCAGGATTTGGAAAACCGATCTACAACCACTAGATAGTAGTGTAACCTTGAGAGGGGGGTAGATCGGTGGCAAAGTCTACACCAAGGTGCGTCCAGGGTCGGCGGGGAGTGGGCAATGGCAGCAGCTTTCCTTCAGGTAGATGGCGTGGAGTGGTAGTGATGGCACAGACCGAGCAACCCTTAACGTATTGGGTGACATCGTGGGCCATTTTAGGCCACCAATACCTTTCTCTGATGAGCGAGAGGGTTCGCCTGCTACCTGGGTGTCCTGAGCCGAGGGAGGTGTGTGTGCTATTCAGGAGTGGTATGCGGAATCTCGTGGGTACGTAGCACAAGCCTGGAGGGAGACCAGGGGGAGCCGGTTCTTCTAAAGTGGCTTGTCGGATTTCCTCATCTAGTTGCCATAGTATAGGGGCCACAGAGATGGAGGGAGGAAGAATGGATTCAAGTGAATCATTACGAGGCTCAGGTGAGTGAAGTCGGGATAAGGCGTCGGCTTTGACGTTCTTGTGCCCTGGTTGGTAAGTGATGTGAAAGTCGAATCGGGCGAAGAAAAGTGACCAACGAGCTTGACGCGCATTCAGACGTTTGGCATCACGTATGTATTGGAGGTTCTTGTGGTCAGTGATGACTGTGAAGGGATGTTGGGCTCCTTCAAGCCAATGGCGCCACTCCTCCAGTGCCAGTTTGATGGCTAGTAGCTCGCGGTCACCGATCCCATAGTTTTGTTCCGCAGCCGTCAATTTCTTAGAATAATATGCACATGGATGTAAGGTTTTGGGTTCGCCAGACCACTGGGAGAGGATAGCGCCTATTCCAGTATCTGCGGCGTCTACCTCAACGATGAAAGGGAGGTTTGGATCAGGATGACGCAGGATGGGCGCTGAGGTGAACTTGGATTTGAGGTGATCGAAGGCTTGGGATGTTTCAGGGGTCCAGGCGAGTACTCGCTTTCCTCCTTGAAGCAAGGAAGTGAGTGGAGCTGATAGGATGCTGTAATTCTTGATAAACCGCCGATAGAAGTTGGCGAATCCCAGAAAACGCTGGAGTTCTTTGATGGTTTTTGGGTATTCCCATTTTGAGACAGCATCTACTTGCATTGTTTCCATACTCACTCCTTGCGGGGTGATGACGTAACCGAGGAAGGATATTGTGGTTTGATGGAACTCACATTTTTCGGGTTTGAGGAACAGATGGTTTTGCCGTAGACGTTGGAGTACTTGGGTGACATGATCTTGATGCTCTTCCAGAGTACGGGAGTAGATGAGAATGTCATCAATGTAGACAATAACGAAATGATGAAGGAAGTCTCTGAAGATCTCATTCATGTAACTTTGGAAAATTGATGGACTATTTGCCAGTCCGTAGGGCATAACGAGGTACTCGTAGTGGCCGGAAGGTGTAACAAAGGCCGTTTTCCACTCGTCCCCCTGGCGGATGCGGATAAGATTGTAGGCACTCCGGAGGTCTAGTTTGCTGAACACTTTAGCTTCTCTCAATTCTTCTAAGGCAGCTGGAACTAGAGGTAGAGGGTAGGCGAACTTGACGGTTGCAGCATTCAGCACACGGTAGTCGATGCATGGTCTTAGTCCTCCATCCTTCTTTGCAACGAAGAAGAAGCTGGAGGCGGCAGGAGAAGTAGATGGTCGGATGAACCCATGCTGGAGAGCTTCATTGATGTAGTTATGCATAGCTTCCTGTTCCGGACGGGATAAAGGATAAATCCTTCCGTGTGGCAACTTGGCATCGGGCAACAGATCAATACAGCAATCCCAGGACCGATGAGGGGGGTAGTTGGGTGGCACGTTCTTTACTAAAAACGTCCATGTATTCATGATAGGCTGAGGGAATGGGATGGCTGGAAGGAGAAGTGGCTTGTATGCTTGTATTCTGCAGGGGTAATGACGTGGAGTGACCAGTAGAGGGGGTAATATGACCATTACTTTCACACTTGGATCCCCACTCGAGGATATCTCCAGTCTCTCCCAGTTAATACGAGGTTGGTGTTGAATAAGCCACGGTCGTCCCCAGGATGACGTCCACATTGGCATGAGGGAGAATAAGAAGAGTAAGTGTCTCTTGATGATTCAAACCTAGACGAAGGGTGATGGGCTTGGTACGGCGATTGATCTTTCCTTCTCCTAGCGGTGAACTTTGGATGGTGGTGATGCGGTACTGGACCTCATTCCTCACTGAAGGAATATTATGGCGAGAGATAAAGGTGGAGGATATGAAGTTCCCAGCGGCTCCGGAGTCCAGTAAAACATGTACGGGAAAAGTTTGATCATGTATTACTAACTCTGCAACAATATGAGGTATGGTGGATACTGTGGGTGTGAGGATGACTTTACTCACCACGAGTCGAGGTGGACGGATGGGACAGGTGGCTATACGATGAGAGGATTCTCCACAGTAGAGGCAGAGTTGATGTCGAATACGCCGTTGGCGTTCTGTGGCATCGAGCCGGTAAGAGTCAGTAATTATCGGTTCCTCAGGGTCCTGCATTATCGTGGGAGGTTTGGGCGGTTGATGGAGAATCATCAAGAGAGAAGAACAAGCAGATAAATGTTGACACACGCTGATGGCCTTTTTGATGAAGGATTCAAGGTTTGCATTGTCGTCATAAATGACCATCTGTTTACGGAGGGAGGGTTTCAACCCTTTACGATAAGCAGCCAGAAGCGCCACAGGGTTCCATCCGCTGCTGGCGGCAAGTGTCCGAAACTGCAGCGTGTACTCGTGAATAGACATCCTCCCTTGGGAAAGATTCATGAGTTCGTCGTGCACTGATAAAGGGGTAAGTGGAACTGAAAATACCTCCTTAAAGTGAGTGACGAAGGATTGGATGGTGGTGATCACCGGGCTGCGAGTACTCCACAGCGCATCTGCCCATTGTAAGGCTCGGCCTGAGAGGAGAGAAATCACAAATGCAACTTTGGAAAGTTCGTTAGGGAATTGCACTAGGTTGGCTTCAATATATAAAGAACATTGTAGTAGAAACCCATTGCAGGTGCTTGGATCCCCAGAGTAACTCGTTGGTCGAGCGAGTGGAGTACTCGGTGTCACCACCAGGTTGGAGCTAGCGCTCAGAGATGCGGAAGGTAACTCACTTCCGGGTAGCGTAGCGTTAGCTTCCATGTTGTTGTTGTTTTTTGGTCTGGTATTCTGTCAGGCTGGTATACAAAGAAGTCAGAGATGGTTATCTTTTCATTTAGTTTATTCAACGTAAATCATAAAAGGTATCACACAGTGCTGGGCAGTGGAAGATCATCCGAGGAACACCTCATACGTCTTCGCCGGGTAAACCTGGCGACAGTCAAGACTGGGTTAACAATCCTCACACCTCCGTTGGTGGCAGTGTGCACTAAGTGCAGGCAGGTGCATATAGATCTTCAGATATGGAATTACAATAAAGACACTTCCCTTTATCAGTGCGATGATCACGAAGACTCAGGAGGAACATCCATGGAAGAAGAGAAGACGAGGGAGCTTTGGGTGAAGACAACCATACGACTTCAATACCGGACGATGTATGAACGGAGGAGGTGAGATTATAAAGTGTCCGGGCTAAAGGTGAACAGGTGCGGGTAATTAATAATCAGGGGAAGGTTCTCGGGATTGGATAGGACTGGTGTGAGATGGTGAAACTGGATTGGGTGAGTGAGGACGAGCCGGGGATGTGACAACTGTATATCCTATGGCTTAGTCTCTTATTTGTCAGGGGTCGCCACAGGAGAATGAACCGCTAATTACTCTGGCATATGTTTTATGCAGTGAACGCCCTTCAGCCCTAACCCAACACTGAGTACACATGAACCCAAGTGCTGGAAGTATATGAAAATATCGATTTTAAAGCAATTGTGGCTTGCTTGGACACCCAGAGAAGTTTGCCACCAAACCTAGGGTTAAAAAATTATTAATGATTATTATTATTGCTAACTTACAAGGCTTTTAAAGCTTATTTAAAATTAGTAATAATGGTGTCAGTAGTTAAAAAAAAACACTGACACTCCTATAAGTGACAATATTAGAATTTACCAGTGATGCATCCCCATGAGGGTCTCCCAATATAAGGTAGATATAGCTTTTATTTAAACTTTGTACGTTTAAAGTGCTAAAATCACAGATTTACCTCATCATCTACCATTGTCATCATTACTCAACCAGGGGTGCGTTTCCCAAAACCATCGTTAGCCAACTGCAAGTTCCGTCGTTACAAACATAGTTCGTTGATTTGCTGTTTCCCAAATCCATCGCTCCAACGAACATTCGCAAACTGCGTCGCAAACTTGAGCACTTGAAACGACACCTCTGGAGCTGTAGTTAGAAGCATAGTTCCTGGCTGTGTTCTATTCCCACTTATCCCCCCCTCTGCCCTATTCATTTAGAACATTCTAACATTCAAAGTTGGAATGATTAAAAATAAAAAAGCATTAAGGTCATCTCTCTTAGGTGTAATTTGCTTTCAAAGTATTTTTACAGTTCAGTTTTAGCGATCTTCATGTTTACAATTGTGCTTCCTTCGCAGAGCACTTTGAAAACTTTGATATCATTTTGAACACAGCCTCATGGCGAAAGCTATAGGTGACCTATTATTTAAAAGTGGAATTTATGTTACGTCTCCAAAGCTTTTGAAAATAAAAAAAACATAGCATACGTTAATGCTTTTAATTTATAGTGGGTTATTTATTAAGTGTCTGTACTGTATATGACACGGGCCTGCGGGTTAGAACTTTCTGCTGTGGTTTACGTGTCAAATTGTAAAAGTAGACTTAAAATTTTTTTAAAAATAAATAAACAATATCCTACTAAATGATAATAATCATCATCATCATCATCATCATCATTAATATTATTATTAAAATAAATATATTTATAATAAATTGCCTCATTATTTATTTATTTATTTATAAGATTTATATATGATATTAGAATAGTGTTAGCTTTTGTAAGTGATTTTATGTTTTAGAATAGAATATGTAATGTTCAACTTCTCAATAATATTAGTAAAGCAAACATTGGCTCTATATCTGCCATTTACATATATTTAAATGAATATGGAAAACAAGTGCCTGTTTTTATCAAAACTAATATTGGATTTTATTTTAAATGCGTGTTTGTGTAAAACAATATAATTTGCACAAAGAAATGATGGGGTTGTTCTCTAAAGAAGTTGTTACTCCACCCTATTTAGAGCATTATTATGGGCGTTTTACATTATAACTAACGTGGTTCAAGCAATGGATCTGCGAGAGAGAAACTAGGGGTTTTGGAAAACACCCGTCACTACATTGTTCTTTTGCCAAACGATGCATCGTACTATGATAGTTCAGCCACGAGTTGCATCGTTGTTTTGGAAACGCACCCCAGGTAGACAGAAACCTTTCTAGCATTTATTTTCCTAATAGCCTACTCTTTTGTTTAAATGATTTACTCTCCTGCCAATTAAGATAGCTGTTTTGTTAAATATTCATCCTGTCTCTGGTATCCGTTACAATGACTTTAACATATCAATGCTTCAGTTGTGTTTTTAAATGAGTATTCTGCAATTTAAATCAACAAGTTTTGTCTTTTTATAAAAATCACTGAAGCAAAGAATAATTTCAAACAATGCTTAGGTCTTAGAGCAACTCTTAAAAAAGATTCCGACAGGCTGGAATATGCTGCATATCACATGACAAACAGGATAACAATACATTTGCATGTTATGAACAGACAATATCTATTGACTTTTAACATAATCAGCTCAATTGTTTGCAGATTTAATTTATTTTAATATAATGTTAGTCCTGCTTTAAAGGGGGCCTATTGTGCCTCTTTTCAAAAGATGTAAAAAGTATCTGATGTCCCCAGTGAGTGTGTGTGAAGTTTCAGCTCAAAAATATTTTGTTTAACTCTTTGAAACTGACCCTTTTTAGGCTTCGATACAAATTGTGCTCTTTTGGTAACTGTTGCTTCAAACTATTATCTTCAGCAGGTACAGTACAGTGTGACAGTTCAAATGGCTGACAGCTGCCTCTCACTCAGGACTGTTTATGCTAATAAGGGAGGCTGTCACTAATGGGCAGGACTTTCCCCCTCCGATGAAATGTACAAAGAAAGCATGTCAATCAAAGTGTTTCTGCAGACTTTTTCATGAAGTGTATTTATAAAAAAAAAAAAAAAAAATATATATATATATATATATATATATATATATATATATATATATATATATACAGTTGAAGTCAGAATTATTTGCCCCCTTCAAAAAATGTTTCCTTTTTTAAATATTTAATAAACTATGTTTAACAGAGCAAGGAAATTTTCACAGTATGTCTGATAATATTTTGTCCTCTGCAGAAAGTCTTATTTGTTTTATTTCGGCGAGAATAAAAGCAGTTTTGAATTTTTTAAAAACCATATTAAGGTCAAAATTATTAGCCCCTTTAAGCTAATTTTTTTTTTTCTGATAGTCTACAGAACAAACCATCATTATACAATAACTTGCCTAATTACCCTAACCTGCCTAGTTAACCTAGTTAAGCCTTTAAATGTCACTTTAAGCAGTATAGAAGTGTCTTGAAAAATATTATTTACTGTCATCATGGCAAAGATAAAATAAATGAATGAGTTATTAAAACTATTATGTTCAGAAATGTGTTGAATAAAATCTTCACTCTGTGGAAAAAATAAACAGGGGGCTAATAATTCAGGGGGGATAATAATTCTGACTTCAAGTGTATGTGTGTGTATATATATATATATATATGTGTGTGTGTGTGTGTGTGTGTGTGTGTGTGTGTGTGTGTGTGTGTGTGTGTGTGTGTGTGTGTGTGTGTATGTTATTTCATTTTTTACCTTTCAGAGGTTGGCCATATTCACACAATCAATCAATCAATCAAGCCTTTATTTGTCACACATACCTCCATGTATTCACATACACTGACATATAGTGAAATTGGACCCCCCCACACACCCCGGACAATACACAAACATCACAATTCAGGGGAAGACAGGTCAACGGGAGGTAGCATTTAGAAAAAGGAAGTAAGATACAATTCAGGAAAGAGTGTTGCAATGTTGCCATACAACTGTGTTTAAAGAGATTTTTGCATAATATGTCCCCTTTAAATGGTGTAAGTTAAAAGGTTGCAAATTGGTAATCTTGTGCAGTGTCGATACACAGTTCACATGTCTCAGTACACTTAACGTTTCTTTCAAAGAATTTACATAACATCTTTCTCAATTATTGCTTTATGTGCATCACACCACTATTGACTCAGCCTGATCTCACGAGGAAATGTAAGTATTTTACGTTTTGTCAGTTTAGTGGCTAATTCGTACGAATTCGTACGAGTTCAGTCGTACGAAAATGTACGATTTTAAAAAGGAGACGTGGCACCTAACCCCACCCCTAACCCCAACCGTCATTGGGTGATGGGCAAATCGTACTAATTTGTACGAATTAGATCGTACGAATTCATACGAATTAGCCACTAATCAAAAAGTTACGAATTGGCCGTGAGATAGCGTTGATTGACTCCACTAGTATTGGCAGTCTTTGCAAAGTTTTAATAACTGCAGTCCATTAGAATTGCATTTTTCACAGAAAACTAATATTCTTCCTGATGCATTCAATTTACCCCATAATGTGTGCTTAGGTTAATAATCATCTCCTTGTGTAGCAAGTGAGGAGTGCAGCCAGCTGTCTAAGTTGTTATTTGGTTGCACTGACTTTTTAAAGAGGCTGCTGCTTACTTATAGCATGTGGTTATAACCTTCCAAACATCCCCAAACCTTCAAATAATCATCAAAGGGAAACTTCAAATCTAAAATTAGATTTACCTTCACTGGCTGTTTCGACACACAATCTCGATTGTCGTTCTTTTTTTCTGAGATGCCAGCAGAGAGAATGTGGTATATTTATGCACCCCAGGCAGCAGCACACGCAGTTATTAGTGCATTGACTGAAACAATTGATAGACATTTGGCAAAATTCCAGCTTTATAATGTAAAAGAATCCCTAATTAAGTGTCATGTGACGTTGGAAGTGCCGCTGGCCTCTCTGAGGGCACAGATTCCACTCATCAGCCTAATTCAAATGCGAGGCACGCTTGTGGCAGTTTTCTGAAAAGATCTGGGGTGACAGCAACATGCACAAAGAAGGAATGATCATTTTCTCTTCAGATTTTAGATGCTTCCTTTCTGTTTTGCTCTGCATATTGTCATTATATATCCATTCCATTTTACAACCAAATATGAGGATCTTTTTGCAGTCAATCATGCAGTCTCATCAATGTATTAACCCGTAGCACATAACACGCTGTTTAATGTACACAAAACACACTCCAGGATTATTACGTGCGTGCTGCATCTCTGACAAACATGCTTTGCGCTCAGGAGGGAAATGCTTTATTTTGGTACATGTTTTTTGGAAGGGGGAGGTGGTATGCAGAATTAGAGCTGACATCATCTGCACATGTAAATTTGTCTTATGTAAAAATGAATAAAGAGGGGTGGGGGGGAGACTGTCCCCTGAATGAGGACTGAGCTCAGAAACTTGTCCAAAGGCTTGAGCGCATTCTTTCTGGGGCTGGAGGACTGCACAGTCCATGCGATGCATCAGCCGGCTGCCTTTGAAGCAGATAAACCCTTTAAAACCATGAAGAGCATTTTCATACGTTTTAGCCAGAGGCAGGTGGTTCGATTAAAAAGGTTTTGATGTACTCCCTTTGTCCAAACCTTATGTTTAAACAGAGGGCTCGCTGCTTTGTCTGTGGACTAATTTGTGACATTTGTTATGAGGATTTGCTGAGGAATTTGAGTCGCTCACTAGTGTGGCTGAGAGCTGAAATAATTCAGCCCTGGGTTACGTTACTACACTAATATAAATGAAATAATACTTTTCCTGTGGTCTACATAAATCACTGATTCAGACCACCGTGTAAACACACGTCAGTGGACAATTGCTGACAGCATTTGCTGGATGTCTGTTTCAGTGGCGGCGGTGTGGCAAAAGTCAGTTTCCATAGTGATTGCGGTGAATGCAGTAGATTAGTAGCACAGTGCAGTGAGGAGAGATTGCAGACAATGTGATGTTCTCAGTGTTCGTAGTAGTCCTACTGTTCAGTGCATTGTATATTTGGATGGAGATCTTTAAAACTGAAATCATATTTTTTAAAAATATTAATATTTACAGAAACATCATGTGGGGGTTGCAGTTGTGATTTTTTTGTGCATAAACATAAAACAAGCAATGGAAAGTGTTATCATTTGTTTCAAAAATAAATTATAGAAACAATGCTGGCTTAAACATTAGGTCTTTTCTGTTAATCAAATGCAATTTTAAGAAGTAGAATATAAAATAAAAATAATGTGTAAATAAAACACAATCAAAATAAATGTACAGTTTAATATTTACTAATGAACGGAGAGCAAAAAAAAAAAAGATATCAATGGGAGCAAACCCCAGCAGAAACACAGATATAACAAGGAGGCTGAGACCATTTTGCTGTTGCCTAGCAACACTTGAACAAAATTTTAAAACGATTTAGATACCCCATACTGCTTTGAGGGATGTATATTTTTATACAGCCCACTGAAACTGCACTGTTGGTTGGCTTAGATTCTTCTGTACGTCTAACGGACAGTGTGTTCAGCAATTTTTTCGAGATTTGCTAAGAATCTCAAATAGTAGTGACACTAGAACAATCCGCCTTAAATTAGAATAGTGCATATTTCATTTAGATTCAAATCAAACCCAAGTCATTATGAGGTAGATGGAACATTCATTCATTTTCTTTTCAGCTTAGTCCCTTTATTAATCCAGGGTCGCCACAGCGGAATGAACCGCCAACTTATCCAGCACATGTTTTACGCAGCAGATGCCCTTCCAGCTGCAACCCATCTCTGGGAAACATCGATACACGCTCATTCACACTCATACACTACGGACAATTTAGTTTACCCAATTCACCTGTACCGCATGTCTTTGGGGGAAACCCGGAGGAAACCCACGCGAACGCAGGGAGAACATGCAAACTCCACACAGAAACACCAACTGACCCAGCCGACGCTCGAACCAGCGACCTTCTTGCTGTGAGGCAACAGCACTACCTACTGTGCCACTGCGTCGCCAGCAGATGGAACAAATAGTTTAAAATATATGCACACACACACACACACAAATGGTATTGTGGTTTTGTGGTTACTTTTGTCTCATGTTGAAATTATTTCATGTTGAGATTTAATAAAATGCTTAAAATGATGAAGTCGCCAACACACATTGCACTTTATTTGCTTTACAGACCTTGATTACTTAATTTATCAAACAATAAAGATATATAATAGATATTTAAAATCATAAAATTGCTATGTGGAGTTTGCATTTTCTCCCTGTGTTTGCGTGGGTTTCCTCCGGATGCTCCGGTTTTCCTCACAGTCCAAAGACATGCGGTACAGGTGAATTGGGTAGTCGAAATTGTCCATAGTGTATGAGTGTGAATGAGTGTGTATGGATGTTTCCCAGAGATGGGTTGCAGCTGGAAGGGCATCCGCTGTGTAAAACATGTGCTGGATAAGTTGGCGGTTCATTCTGCTGTGGTGACCCCAGATTAATAAAGGGACTAAGCCAAAAAGAAAATGAATGATGAAAAATTGCTATGTGTTTATAATTTATATATTTTAAGGGTGGGCAGCACGGGGGCGCAGTGGCTAGCGCTTTCGCCTTACAGCAAGAAGGTTGCTGGTTCGAACCTCGGCTGGGTCAGTTGGCATTTCTGTGTGGAGTTTGCATGTTCTCCCTGTGTTCGTTTAGGTTTCCTCCGGGTGCTCCGGTTTCCCCCACAAGTCCAAAGACCTGCGCTATAGGTGAATTGGGTAGGCTAAATTGTCCGTAGTGTATGAATGTGAATGAATGTGTATGGGTGTTTCCCAGTGATAAGTTGTGGCTGGAAGGGCATCCGCTGCATGAAACATATGCTGGATAAGTTGGCGGTTCATTCCGCTGTGGCGACCCCATATTGATAGAAGGACTAAGCTGAAAAGAAAATGAATGAATGAATATTTTGAAGGTGCATATTTTATGCTTCATGAGGCAATTTATAAACTCCCTTTTTCTTACATATAAAATATCATCTGTCTTTTTAAAAACAAGCTAACTTTTCTAGCAAACACCAAACTACCAGATTTAGATCAATACAGTTGATTTTATCTCTATTTTATATCATTTGATGAGGTACTTTTTATCTCATAGTCTGACTGGGCATAAAATGATTGTCACCAGCAAGCCAAAAGTACTCAAGTATCCACAGCGGGTGCATAAATATGTCATGTTTTCACAGCCCATAACCAAAGGGATATGCAACCAGATGGAGTGCAAATGCTACATTTCATGTAGTATCATTAGTAGGTTAGTTCACCCCTCATTGGTTCACCATCTGCTTCCAATTGAGTTCTGCACTTTGAGCCAAGCTTTGAGAAAAGAGGTGAAATCTATACCACTCTGACCCAAATCCCCCATTAGTTTTCATTAAGCAATGTTTACTGACTTTTTAAAATTCTGCTTTTGAAATACATTTTAAAAAGCTAGCTAAAAAAAAAGTGCATGGTTTGTATATGCTTTGCATTGTATGCCAAAACATTTATGTGTTCCATGTATTAGTTTCATTAAAGTTTTTAAAGACCATTCATTTATTTTCTTTTTGGCTTAGTCCCTTTATTAATCTGGGGTCACCACAGCGGAATGAACCGCCAACTTATCCAGCACATGTTTTACGCAGCTGATGCCCTTCCAGCTGCAACCCATCACTGGGAAACGTCCATACACACTCATTCACACACATACACTACGGACAATTTAAGCTTACTCAATTCACCTATAGCGCATGTCTTTGGACTTGTGGGGGAAACCAGAGCACCCGGAGGAAACCCACGCAAGCACGGGGAGAACGTGCAAACTCCACACAGAAATGCCAACTGACCCAGCCAAGTTTTCAAGACTATTTCATCATTATTTCTATTGAGGCATTCTGTTTTCCCTTAAGATGTTTGGGATGATATTTTTTACTCACACCTGATGTTGTGTGTGGCTTCATCTCATCATCTTCCTTATTTGTGATATATAATATTTTGAAGTGGGCTTGGTTTGAGGAAAAATTCATCTTTAAAATGGGCAGTAAAGGTATAAGTTAATTTTAACCTCATGGCTGTGTGTGTGTGTGTGTTGGTTTTATGTGTTTTGAGATTAGGGGTAAGGGTGGGGTAAGGCACTTAATAAGCATGTTAAAAGCATTGTGCTTATGGATAGTTCTCGTACACCACTAAGACCAACACGTGTGTGTCAGTAAACCAATGAAACAAATTTCAAACTAGTCAGAATACATGCATTTGTAATGCTGTGGTTCTTTTGTATAATAATGGTCTTGAGGTTTCTATTGATATAAGAATTATCTTTGACTGTGACGCAAACACATGCATATAAAGGTAAAGACTTGTGTGCCTGACCTGAAAGTGTGTGTTTGTGTGTGTCCGTTGGGGGTGTCGGTGGGGGGGTGTTGACTTTCACATGACATTGACGCTCTGGAAATGTTGAGTAGCTGCTGATCTCAGACAGTCGTTGCTCGGTGGATTCAGCACCACTCGCCCGTGGACAGCTCCCGCAGGACCGCTTTACATGGACAGAACACTCATTTATGTGCCAAGTCAAACTGGAAGTTTACAACTTGGAGAGGAATCTACGGATACCTCACTACATGAAACACGGGCATATTCCC
Organism: Danio kyathit; assembly: GCA_903798195.1. Taxonomy (NCBI): domain Eukaryota; kingdom Metazoa; phylum Chordata; class Actinopteri; order Cypriniformes; family Danionidae; genus Danio; species Danio kyathit. Next base: position 6,997,633 of record LR812541.1, on the reverse strand, counting down.
CTTGGGAAAGAATACAAATTCACTGTAAGTAAATGTAAGAATGTTGCAAGTAATTTGCCGTTTTTAGTATGCAAATGTTCGATTTTTTAGTACGCATGTGTTTTTATGCATTCGTAATAATAGTAATTGTGAATGCATCATAACATTGTCGAAACAAACTGAGAAGCTGATTGATTGTTCGATCCAAAAAAAAAAAAAAAACACCGTCTTGAGAATTCTGTCTCAATTAGAGACAGCAGATCTCTTAGTGTTTGGTCTGCGTGTCGCCTTCGATTTCAAACAGCAGACTGTTTTACGATCATATAAGAATTAAAAAAAAAAAAGAAAAAGAAAGAAAAATTCGTGTGATTCGGTGTTTTCAGGTTAACTGAAACTGTGTCGACTTCGATCGCGTGTTTGTGTGGATCTCTGCTGCTGTCTGAAATCAGAGACATGGCGACAAACAACACCAAAAGCACCGATGGACAAGTTGTGACGGAACTCAACGAGATCACAACTAATGACAAACCCAAAACAGAGGACGCCAAACCAGAGAAGAGCAAGAAAGACATTCCAGAGAGAGAAACTTGGGGTGGGAAATTTGATTTTCTTCTGTCATGTGTGGGCTACGCCATCGGACTGGGAAACGTGTGGAGATTTCCTTATCTGTGCGGAAAAAACGGCGGAGGTAAGAGCATCTTCACCTTCTCCAAGTGAAATGTTGTGTGCGTGCTTATGTGTTGGTGTGCACAGCTCCACGGGGTTCTTTCATGTATTTCTGTGATTCCAGGGGCTTTCTTGATTCCTTATTTTTTGACGCTTATTTTTGCGGGAGTCCCTCTATTTTTTCTTGAATGCGCTCTTGGACAATACACATCCATTGGTGGCCTGGGGGTTTGGAAACTAGCTCCAATGTTTAAAGGTATATGATTCATATCAACACATTTCTTTCCCATCAACCCCATTAATTATTTCTGAATATGCCAGATGGTTTAGGAGTTTACCATGTTGGTGAAGTGTAAGAAATTTTGGATGAGTAAAATTAAATGCATGGGTTGTGTGTTGTAAGCTTGCTAACAATTAAATAAGTTGTTCTGATGATGCTAGTATACCCAGAGATACAATTTGGAGGGGAAAAAATGCAATAAAGTTGTGTAAAAGCTGGCAATAAAGCTGTGTAAAAGCTGGCCTTGGCCAGGTGCTTCACACGCTGCTTTGAAAAACATTTAAATTATAACACAATATGTCATAACTGCAGGTGTTGGTCTTGCGGCTGCTGTTCTCTCATTTTGGCTGAACATTTACTACATTGTCATCATTGCCTGGGCCCTGTACTATTTATACAACTCCTTTACCACTGTAAGCATTCCTTGCCACATGTGATTGCATGCCATAAATGCCATTTAGGTACATGTTTACAAAACGATTCTGGGGTGCTTAGTAAATAGCGCTGTTCTGCTTTTGTAGGATCTTCCATGGAAATCGTGTAACAATCCATGGAACACAGACAGATGTTATACAAACTACAGCATAGTAGACACCACCAATCTCACCAGTGCTGTCATGGAGTTTTGGGAGTAAGAATTTTGGGAAAACTGAAATGCATCATACATGTGTCCAGTAATTGTCTTGTTGTTAAGTGTAATTGTGTTGCATGATGTGCTTATACAGACGCAATGTGCATCAAATGACTGATGGCTTAGAAAAACCTGGTGAAATTCGTGTGCCACTTGCAATAACACTGGCCATTGCCTGGGTCCTCGTGTACTTCTGTATATGGAAAGGTGTTAGCTGGACTGGAAAGGTGAGATATCTTTATTGGTTTGTTTTCAAGGCTTGAAGTTTGAGCACATATGGTTGCAATATACTGAGAGAAAGCAAACACATATTCTCTTGTCCCATGAAAGTAATGTTCAAAATGTCGTGCAGTTTTTAAACAAGCACTCACGTGCTGAACAAATCACAGGGGAAATGTTTTATAGAGAAATCAATGTTTTGCAGGTTGTTTACTTCTCTGCCACCTATCCATACTTCATGTTGTTCATTTTGTTTATCCGTGGAGTGACCCTGCCTGGGGCTAAAGAGGGAATCTTGTTCTATATCACTCCTGATTTTGAGAAGCTGAAGGAGTCTGAGGTGATTTTCCATTTTGATTCTTTAATATGTGATCAAAGAAACCGGTTCTTGCTGCTAAATAGCTCCATTCTCCATCACAGGTCTGGTTGGATGCTGCAACACAGATTTTCTTCTCCTATGGTTTGGGTCTAGGCTCCCTTATTGCTCTGGGCAGCTACAACCCTTTCAATAACAACGTGTACAGGTATAAACCACAGTGACATTTTAAAATCGACGTTTCATCGGTCATCATGATGCAACCCTATTTAGGCCCCTAAAATGCTGTGAATAATGTTTGCTTGAGCATGTGAACAAGCCAGCCCTATAACTGTGACTGACTGTGATTACATGGCTATTGTCAGAGCTGACATTTGAGCATATGCACAGTGAGAATTACCATCAAATTAAACAGCTGATTTTGTATTCCGCCACATTGCTTACATAATCCATCTTCTCCTTAAATGCCAAATTGATATGCAGCTTTCAGGTCAGTTAGGAGAATGACACAGACGCTTAAAGCACATTTGAAATCCTTTCCTCTTGTTTTTTTTGTTTTTTTTTCTGCAGGGATTCTATCATTGTGTGCTGCATAAATTCCTTCACTAGCATGTTTGCTGGATTTGTGATTTTCTCTATTGTGGGCTTTATGGCACATGTGACAAAGAGACCAATAGCTGATGTAGCTGCGTCAGGTAATCAGTTCATTTGACTAGAATACTGGAAGTAGTGACATTTCAAAAATGTTTTATCAGTTAAAATGCAGATATTTCCTTCAGATAACAGGTTTTTTTATGGCTTACACAGGACCGGGTTTGGCATTTTTAGCTTATCCAGAAGCTGTAACGCAGTTGCCCGTTTCACCACTGTGGGCCATTCTCTTCTTCTCCATGCTGCTGATGCTGGGAATCGACAGTCAGGTAAGAATACCACGTATTCAAGCTCTGACCTAGAAACAGAAGTGAACGGGTGCTGGTAGGTACTTTAGATCTGCCAGCATCAGTACCATTGTCCCTGGAGGACACACAAGGAAACATAATGAACATTTATTAAAAAAAAAAAAAAAAAAAAACTCAATTAGCCTTGTGTTTAATTAAATCTTTTGATGTCGATTTCTGCATATATCCGAAGCAAAGACACATCGAGCTACAACTGAATCTCAAACCTGCAGCATCCAAAGCTATAAAAATATATAGTTTTAACAGTCATGGGGTTGTGTTTGGTTTTATTGTTGTTGTTTTGTATTCTGTGTTTATTTATTTGGAAAGTCATTTTTAACCAGTGTTAAAATATGATTTATGGGACAAAATAATTATGAAAGAAGGATGTTGTTACAATTTCTATGATTGGTGTTCTATTAAGTGTCTCTATTTTGCTATTTTGAATATATTATTTTCATGCTGTGTCTGTTGTAGCTGTTTGTGAATGTAAAAGATGTCAGCTAGTGTTTAATAAGTAGCTCACATTTCGTTATGTTCACAATTTACCCTTTGTGACACCATACAGAGTCATACTCCAAAAAAAACTTATACAAACCCTTAAGCAGTGCTTTGGCACAGAAATCAAAACATCCAACTGATTTTCTGTTATGTTTAGCATGTGAATTAAACTCTTTTGTGCAAAAATGTCAGAATGGATTAAACATCTCGTTTAAAATCAAAAAGTTATCACGTCCTAAATGAAAGAATTGATTTGGAACTGAAACACTTCTGTAACCAACCAATATATACAGTTGAAGTCAGAATTATTAGCCCCCCTTTGAATTTTTCTTTTTTTAAATATTTCCCAAATGGTGTTTAACAGTGCAAGGAAATTTTCACAGTATGTCTGATAATATTTTTTCTTCTGGAGAAAGTCTTATTTCTTTTATTTCGGCTAGAATAAAAGCAGTTTTACATTTTTTAAAAGCATTTTAAGATCAAAATTATTAGCCCCTTTAAGTTTTATATTTTTTCAATAGTCTACAGAACAAACCATCATTATACAATAACATGCCTGATTACCCTAACCTGCCTAGTTAGCCTAATTAACCTAATTAAGCCTTTAAATGTCACTTTAAGCTGTATAGAAGTGTCTTGGTAAACATCTAATAAAATAGTATGTACCGTCATCATGGCAAAGATAAGATAAATCAGTTATTAGAAATAAGTTCTTAAAACTATTATGTTAAGAAAATGTGATGAAATAATTTTCTCTCCATTAAACAGAAATTGGGGGGAAAAATAAACAGGGGGGCTAATAATTTAGGGGGGGATAATAATTCTGACTTCAACTGTATTTTCCTGACAAAATATGTATTCTAGTGCGCCTTTACACTTTCATCTGTTGTACTCACTAAAGTTGTGAAATGAATCACTTGCATAATATTTGCACTTAATTTTGGTCCTTCTGATTAGAGAATAGCCAAGCATGCAGAATTCAGTCACTGAACCACACAAGGAACTCTCGTGTCTTCAGGGGTGACTAATGTAAATGCCTCTGGTTGGCCATTGCATTCATAAGATCAACAGAAACAAATGATTGATTATTATGATCCAACCAAGAAACTGCTCAAGTTGTGTTCCTTCAGATGTTTTAGTATCTGTCTAAAACTGATATGTTAACATCATTTCCATTGTTGTGTATGTACAGGGGTTGGAGAATGAAACTGAAAAACTTTCAATTTAAGGTTTAATGAAGGTTTAATTGTCAGAGCAATAGCACAGTTTTGTTTAAAATATTGCAATGCACACAACATTATGGGTGGGATATCAGAGTTTCAAAAGAGGACAAACTGTTGGTGTGTGTCTAGCTGGCACATCTGTGACCAAGACAGCATGTCTTTGTGATGTATCAAGAGCCACAATATCCAGGGTAATGTCAGCATATCACCAAAAAGGACAAACCACATCCAACAGGAGTAACTGTGGACACAAGAGGAAGTTGTCTGAAAGAGATGTCCAGGTGCTGACCTGGATTATATCCAAGAAAACAAAACCACAACTGCCCAACTCACTGCAGAATAAAATGTGCACCTCAACTTTCCTGTTTGCACCAAAACCGTTCGTTGGGACCTTCACAGGGTCAATATATATGGACAGGCTGCTATAGCCAAACTTTTGGTCACATTTGCCAATGCCAAACATTAGTTTCAATTACGCCAGAAGCAAAAAATCTTGGATTGTGGACAATGTGAAACATGTATTGTTCTCTGATGAGTCCACCTTCACTGTTTTTCCCACATCTGGGAGAGTTATGGTGTGGATAAACCCCAAAGAAGTATACCATCCAGACTGTTGCATGCCCAGAGTGAAGCATGGGAGTGGATCAGTGATGCTTTGGGCTTCAATATCATGGAACTCCCTAGGCTTAATACTTGATGGTAATGCTAGATGGACGCATCACTGAGAAGGACTACCAGACAATTTGGGAGGACCAGGTGCACCCAATGGTTCAAACATTGTATCGTGAACGGGGTGCCATGTATCAGGATGATAATGCACCAATACTCACTGCAAGACTGGTGACAGAGTAGTTTGATGAACATGAAAGTAAAGTTGAACATCTCCCATGGCCAGATCTAAATATTATTTAGCCACTTTAGTGTGTTTTGGAGGAGCGAGTCAGGAAACCATTTCACGTAGTGACCCGTCCACTTATCTGCAAGAAGAAAAACCCTCTGTTCCTAAGACAAACCTGATGCTGTATTGGCCACAAAAGGAAGTACTACGCCATACTAATGAATTATTGTGGTGTAAAACCGTTCTGGAGTGCGTTTCCCAAACAACGACGTAACTCGCGGCTGAACTATCATAGTACGATGCATCGTTTGGCAAAAGAACGATGTAGCGTCGAGTGTTTCCCAAAACCCGTAGTTTCTCTGTCGCAGATCCATCGCTTAAACCACGTTAGTTATAACGTAAAATGCCCATAATGATGCTCTAAACGGGGTGGAGTAACTTCTTTAGAGAACAACCCTATCATGTCTTTGTGCAAATTATATTGTTTTACCCAAACACGCATTTAAAATAAAATCCAATATTAGTTTTGGTAAAGACATGCACTCGTTTTTCATAGGCCTATTAATTAAAATATATTTAAATGGCACATATAGGGCCAATGTTTGCTTTACTAATATTATTAAGAAGTTGAACATTACATATTCTATTCTAAAATATAAAATCATTTACAAAAGCTAACACATATTCTAATATCATATATGAATCATATAAATAAATAAATAAATAATGAGGCTATTTATTATAAATATATTTAAATGGCACATATAGGGCCAATGTTTGCTTTACTAATATTATTGAGAAGTTGAACATTATTCTAATCTAAAACATAAAATCATTTACAAAAGCTAACAATATTCTAATATCATATATAAATCATATAAATAAATAAATAATGAGGCGATTTATTATAAATATATTTACTTTAATAATAATATTAATGATGATGATGATGATGATGATTATTATTATGGTCACACTTTATTTTGATGGTCCGTTAGTTGAATTTTAGATACATTGCAACTAATTCTCAGTAGATTATAAGTAGGTTGTTAGGTTGGGGTTAGGGTTGGGGTTAGGGTTAGTGTAAGTTGACATGTACTTGCAAAGTTTCTTATAGTCAGTTAAATGTCTGTTGAAGGATTGTTAAATGTCAGTATCAACAGATATTAAGCTGAGAGTCTACTAATACTCAAATGGACCATCAAAATAAAGTGTTACCATTATTATTATTTAGGATATTGTTTATTTATTTTTAAAAAATACAATTTGACACATGCAAACCACAGCAGAAAGTTCTAACCAACAGGCCCATGTCATATACAGCAGAGAAACGTAATAAATAACCCACTATAAAATAAAATATATAACGTATGCCATGTTTTTTATTTTCACAAGCTTTGGAGACGTAACATATTTTCCGCTTTTAAATATACCTATAGCTTTCGCCATGAGGCTGTGTTCAAAATGATATCAATGTTTTCAAAGTGCTCTGCAAAGGGAGCACAATTGTAAACATGAAGATCGCTAAAACTGAACTGTAAAAATACTTTGAAAGCAAATTACACCTAAGAGAGATGACCTTAATGCTTTTTTATTTTTAATAATTCCAACTTTGAATGTTAGAATGTTCTAAATGAATAGGGCATAGGGGGGGTAAGTGGGAATAGAACACAGCCAGGAACTATGCTTCTAACTACAGCTCCAGAGGTGTCGTTTCAAGTGCTTAAGTTTGCGACGCAGTTTGCGAATGTTCGTTGGAGCGATGGATTTGGGAAACGGCAAATCAACGAACTATGTTTGTAACGACGGAACTTGCGACCTTAGTTGGCTAACGATGGTTTTGGGAAACGCACCCCTGATTCATTGTCCAACCCCTGTACATGTCCACTGTTCTACTGTATGTACTGTTGCTGAGGTTTGAGGAAGTGTTCAGACCTGAGATTCAGGCAATGGTGTTTCGTTTTCGACACGCTGTCAGTGGTAAACTGTTCACAAAAGACTGTAAAAATGAAGTAAGGGGTGTTTTAGAAAATCAAACAAACAAATATTACTACTATAAAATGTCATTTCAAACATGTTTAGTGATAAAAATGAAAGTGTGTTTTGACATTGGATGCATGTAAACCTATTGTAGAAACAAAAACAAAAGGAACATTTAAAAAAATGCATAATTTGGGTACTTAATATTATTGACATTTAATATTAAAAACTGGAGCCATTCACAAAATAAAAGTAAAACAACAAAATTCATTCTGTTTCATAACTATTGCTCTATACTTTACGTCACCATCAGCCTCAATCCAGGAAAATATTGAACAGACATTCAATTGACCTTTTGTACTGATGTGTACATTTAAAGGTGCAGTATGTAAGTTTGACACCCAGTGGTTGAACTAGGTATTGCACTCCTGGATCATAATAAAAGTACGCTGGGATGCCAGATTGAGTACAGGAGCGAGTGATTTAAACTGTGTTCTAAATAAAAGCAACGACACGCGATAGAGGGAATATTTTCCATATTAAAAGGAATTTTTGTCCTAACCAACACCTCGAATTGATATATTAGAAATGGCTTCTATTTCTCACAGCTGAACAACAGAAACCTATGACAGCTAGATCACCTCAGGTAAGCCTTGTGTGCTTTATTCAGTGCTAAATGCTAACAATGCTAGTTTGAAGGCATTTTACATGGCATTTGTTGCCATATACTGAAAGCAGAAAGTTCACCTCAGATCTGGAAAATACAATAAAGCGTCTGAAATTGAACTTTAGAACTAAACACATATGAGTGATTCAGCATCTACATTTAATGATGTTAAAGTGGGTTAACATGTATTAAATAGATTCTAAACCGTGAGTAAGTGCATATTCTGTGCTTCTGAAAGGCTGTATTTAAATTTCTGTCGTGTTTCGTCTGGTGCAAACAGCCAAATAGCTGATCACGGCCTCTCTCGTCACAGCGTGTTGTTAGGACACGCGGTTACAATGTAACCTGCTCACCTAATGTTTACGTTCGTAATATTTATGTAATTTGCTAATTAATAACCTCATGTGGAACTGAATCTGTCTCCCATACTGTTCTTTTTGGTCACGGACGCATGCTTTCAGAGTCTTTCTGAATGAATGAATGAAATACGCTGTTTTCCAACAAGGCAACCCAGGGTGCTGACATATAATTGGCTAAACTGGCATCGTGCATATGAAATTGACCTAAACAAAGACAGCGCTCCGGCACGGAAAAACCATTTTCAAAGCAGAATATCTGACTTCAGCATTGTTTTTCAGTTAAACAAGTATGTTCCTTTGGGATATTTCTTAAATATCTGCCCACATATTATGGTATTTTTATGCTTTAGAAGAGTCAAAACTTACATACAGCACCTTTAAGGTACCAGTATGGACCCTTTGTAAAAGTAGCCTTTCACCCCAGTGACAGCTCTTGTCCTTTTATTTCTGAGAGTGCACATAAATACAGCACAGCTACAGCATTGTTGACGTTGGTTTGCAGTTCTGTACAGTGGAGGGCTTCATCACTGCTCTGGTGGATGAGTTCCCACGGCTACTCAGGAAAAGGAGAGAGATTTTTATTGCATGCGTCTGCGTTGTGTCCTACGCCATTGGGCTGTCCAACATCACACAGGTAAATGAGACTTCCATAAAGCAGATGACGAGTTTGACCAACGATTATTACATTCATTATATTAAATGATTATTATGATCGCAGGATAGAGTGACTTGTGTTTTGTGTGTGTTAGGGTGGTATCTATGTGTTTAAACTCTTCGACTATTACTCAGCCAGTGGAATGTGCCTGCTCTTCCTGGTGTTTTTTGAGTGTATCTCCATCTCCTGGTTTTATGGTGAGCCATATTTTATTTCATTTTATCTCTATTTTGTCTTTAGCACTGCACTGCATAAAATTGACTGTAAAATTTACATAATCAGAATTTGATTACAAACTGAAGTATGCGATTCAAATTAAAATTTAGGAGAGAATTGGATGACAAAAAATATCAAATAAGGAATAATATATGATTCATTGATACTGTCATGTCATTCATTTGGCCTTAAAGCCCCTCACCTTTAAAGCTTCTTTCCTGTTTATGATACAGCATTACCGCTGCACTTTTCTGCCAGTTTATGTACATTATTCTTGATGACATGATTGTGAATTGAATATTTGATGTTGCAGCGTTTTCTTCCTATAATATTGTTTACTCAGTACATGTCCCCCTGATATGTGTATTGGTATAAATTAATGATTCTGCTTTGCCTCTGTCCTCATTCAAGGCCACTGGTAAGATATCTCTGGTAGAGAATCAAGAAGAATTTTAGAGACAAGCTAAAAAAAATATTGTCTTGTTTTCAGAAATAATATGCTAAAAATAAGCTATTTTGTTTTAATTTTGAAATAAGATTTTTTTTGGCTACCCCATTGGCAGATTATTTTGCTTTCTTTTAGTTTTAA
>LR812541.1:6867576-6985076 GCA_903798195.1 Danio kyathit | reverse complement strand
ATCTATCTATCTATCTATCTATCTATCTATCTATCTATCTATATCTATCTATCTATATCTATCTATCTATCTATCTATCTATCTATCTATCTATCTATCTATCTATCTATCTATCTATCTATCTATCTATCTATCAACAGTGCATGCAGAAAGTATTCATAGCGCTTCACGTTTTCCACATTTTTTTATGTTACAGCCTTATTCCAAAATGGATTAAATTCATTCATTTCCTCAACATTCTACACACAATACCCCATAATGACAATGTGAAAAAAATATATTTTTTTAAATTGTTGCAAATTTATGAAAAATTATAAAACCTGAAAAATCACATGTACATCAGTATTCACAGCCTTTGCTCAGTACTTTGTTGATGCACATTTGGCAGCAGTTACAGCCTCAAGTCTTTTTGAATATGATGCCACAAGCTTGGCACACCTGTCTTTGGGAATTTTTGCCCATTCCTCTTTGCAGTAGCATTGAATCTCGAGCTCTATCAGGTTGGATAGACAGTGTACAGCCATTTTCAGATCTCTCCAGAGATGTTTAATAGGATTTAGGTCTGGGCTCTGGCTGGGCCACTCAAGGACATTAATCGAGTTGTTGTGAAGCCACTCCATTGATATTTTAGCGGTGTGCTTTGGATCATTGTCCTGCTGGAAGATGAACCGTTGCCCCAGTCTGAGGTCAGGAGCACTCTGAAGCAGGTTTTCATTCAGGATGTCTCTGTACATTGCTGCATTCATCTTTCCCTCTATCCTGACTAGTCTCCCAGTTCCTGCTGCTGAAAAACATCCCCACAGCATGAGATGGTATTAGCCTGGTGATGAGCAGTGCCTGGTTTTCTCCAAACGTAACACCTGGCATTCACTCCAAAGAGTTCAATTTTAGTCTCATCAGACCAGAGAATTTTGTTTCTTATTTGCCTTTTGGCAAATTCCATGCAGGGAGTGGCTTCTGTCTGGTCATTCTACCATACAGGCCTGATTGGTGGATTGCTGCACAGATGGTTGTCCTTCTGTAAGGTTTTCCTCTCTCCACAGAAGAACGCTGGAGCTCAGACAGAGTGACCATCGGGTTACTGATCAACTCCCTGACTAAGGCCCGTCTCCCCCAATCACTCAGCTTAGATGGCCGGCCAGCTCTAGGAAGAGTCCTGGTGGTTCCAAACATCTTTCACTTACGGATGATGGAGGCCACTGCGCTCATTGGAACTTTCAGTGCAGCAGAAATTTTTTTCTGTAACCTTCCCCAGCCTTGTGCCTTGAGACAATACTGTTTTGGATGTCTACAGACAATTCCTTTGTCTTCATGCTTGGTTTGTGCTCGACATGCACTGTCAACCCTGGGACCTTATATAGACAGGTGTATGCCTTTTCGAATCATGTCCAATCAACTGAATTTACCACAGGTGAACTCCAATGAAGCTGCTGAAACATCTCAAGAATGATCAGTGGAAACAGAATGTACCTGAACTCAATTTAGAGCTTCACGGCAAACGCTGTGAATACTGATGTACATGTGATTTTTCAAGTTTTTTATTTTTAATAAATTTGCTACAATTTTCTATCAATAATCTATCTATCCATCCATCCATCCATCCATCCATCCATCCATCCATCCATCCGTTTTCCACATTTTTTTATGTTACAGCCTTATTCCAAAATGGATTAAATTCATTTATTTCCTCAACATTCTACACACAATACCCCATAATGACAATGTGAAAAAAAAATATTTTTTTAAATTGTTGCAAATTTATGAAAAATTATAAAACCTGAAAAATCACATGTACATCAGTATTCACAGCGGGTTATTGATCAACTCCCTGACTAAGGCCCTTCTCCCCCAATCACTCAGTTTAGATGGCTGGCCAGCTCTAGGAAGAGTCCTGGTGGTTCCAAACATCTTTCACTTACGGATGATGGAGGCCACTGCGCTCATTGGAACTTTCAGTGCAGCAGAAATTTTTTCTGTAACCTTCCCCAGCCTTGTGCCTTGAGACAATACTGTTTTGGATGTCTACAGACAATTCCTTTGTCTTCATGCTTGGTTTGTGCTTCGACATGCACTGTCAACCCTGGGACCTTATATAGACAGGTGTATGCCTTTTCAAATCATGTCCAATCAACTGAATTTACCACAGGTGAACTCCAATGAAGCTGCTGAAACATCTCAAGAATGATCAGTGGAAACAGAATGTACCTGAACTCAATTTAGAGCTTCACGGCAAACGCTGTGAATACTGATGTACATGTGATTTTTCAGGTTTTTTATTTTTAATAAATTTGCTACAATTTTCTATCAATAATCTATCTATCCATCCATCCATCCATCCATCCATCCATCCATCCCAATCTTGAATTTTAATAAACCATTTATTTTAAAGGACCATTCATTCCAAGCTTCTCAAGCACATGCTTTCACATTCACTTTTCTTGCTTCCCACTGAACTCTTTACCCCTAAATTGACTGATAGATTTATAGTATATAGATTTATAGTATACTGATAGATTTATAGTATGTATCAATAGTATTGTATGGTATTTTCTGTCAGTTTAGGTGTTACAGCATATCTGCAGTGGATTTATCTAAAATTTGATGTCATTTCAGGTGTGAACAAGTTTTATGATAACATCCAGGAGATGATTGGATACAAGCCTTGTCTATGGTGGAAACTGTGCTGGGTTTTCTTCACCCCTCTAGTTGTTGCCGTAAGTAGCCTGCTTTCTTTCTGTTTTTCTGTTCTTTTCTGTAATGTAACATAATATGAAGAACACAATACAGGCATATTTTGCCATTTTCTTAAAAACACTGAAAACCATCAACTGAAAAACTTTACTGATATGTAATGTCTATAAAGTGCTTGTTCTTTTAGAAGACATTATATGAACGTTTTCTCTGAAATGTTGCTAAACGTGAAAAGGGAACTTGTTGGAAACATAGGCCTGACGATTGGTAAATAAAATAATGTATAATAATATATTACAGTTTTTCTCAGTCGCTTTGGTGCATTTGTCACAACACTATTTACATTTGCACAACAGTTCATGCATGTCTCAAAACAATAAGTGCAAACTGCAAAACTTAGTGAATAACCTGCAAAAGCGTGTCACTTGCTCAAAATGGAGAGTTCATTCCTCAAAAGCAAGTATTGATGTCAATGAAAGTGTCAATGTCATCAAGATGAAAAGTCCTGACACCATTGTTTATGAACAAGATTGTCAAATGTCTTTGTCATGTTTTCATTATGACAGTTTACTCTATACATTTTTTCCAATGCTAAAAAGTCAGATTTTGGTGACATCCTGAAAATGCTCAAGACAACACTATATACTATTTGCACAGCCATTTGAAAACTACAGTAAAGTTAGACATCACTGCATTTAGTGAGGTATCTGAGTACAAGACACTGAATATGTGTGTTTCACATTTTTACTGCATTTGCTCTTTGCAATTCTAATTTATTCACAGCATTGTGCAAAAGAATAAATACAGCCGTATTTACAACAAACATAAACTTCCTTTGGGTAGAGCTGTGCACAACTGTAAACAATATTGCAGTACATATTGGAACTGAACCTACAACATACACCGGTCTGTAAATCATTCATCAAATTGTTCAATTTAGGAGACATTTTCAGAAAAAAAAAAGATTTAAAGTTTTTAAGTAAAATTAGCTTGACAGATTTTGAAAACTAGTTCAACATTTGTGTATGTAATGACTCAAGTAATGAAATGAGCACTATTAGTTTTATATGGAATGACTATTCAGCATTCACAAGTTTAGTTAATTTTGACTGACATGACATAAGCAAATGATAATGTTACAAACAGCAGAGAGTTGTATGAAAGCAATTGATGCATGTCCAAAAGCATTTGCAATTTGTTGAAAGGAATGAGAAACTGCTACTATGATGTGCACAAATGACTAATTGTTTTGAGAAATGCATTAACTGTTGTGCAAATGTAAATAGTGTTGTGAGAAATGCACCAAAGCCACTGAGAAAAACTGTAAAGTTTTCTCAGTGGCTTTGGTGCATTTCTCACAACAATAACAGTTAATGCATTTGTCAAAACAATTAGTATTACTTGCAAAACCTAGCTGATAACCTGCAAAAGTGTGTCACTTGCTCAAAATGGAGAGCTCAATCCTTAAAAGCAAGTATTGATGTCAATGAAAGTGTCAGTGTCATCAAGATGAAAAATCCTGGCACCATTGTTTATGAACAAGATAGTCAAGCGGCTTTGTCAGGTTTTCATTATGTCATGTTTTCATTATCACAGTTTACTCTGTACATTTTTTTCAATACAAAAAAGTCAGATTATAGTGACATGTCCTGAAAATGGTCAAGACAGCACTACTGTATATTTTATTTGCACAGCCATTTGAAATCTACAGTAAAGATGGACATCACTGCATTTAGTGAGGTATCTGAGTACAAGACACTGAATATGTATGTTTCACATGTTTACTGCATTTGCTCTTTGCAATTCTAATTTATTCACAGCATTGTGCAAAAGAATAAATACAACTTTATTTACAACAAACATAAACTCCCTTTGGGTAGAGCTGTGCACAACTGTAAACAATATTGCAGTACATATTGGAACTGAACCTACAGCATACACCGGTCTGTTAATCATTCATGAAATTGTTCAATTTAGAAGACATTTTCAGGAAGAAAAAAAAAGATTAGCATTTTTTATAAATTAGCTTGACAGATTTTGACAACTAGGTCAACATTTTTGTATGTAAACTAGTTATACTGTTTGTACTCAAGTAATGAAATGAGGACTATTAGTTTTATATGGAATGACTATTCAGCATTCACAAGTTTCGACTGGCATGACATAAGCAAATGATAATGTTATAAATAGCAGCGAGTTTTATGAAAGCAATTGATGCATGTCCAAAAGTGCTTGCAATTTGTTGGAAGGAATGAGAAACTGCTACTATGATGTGCACAAATGACTAATTGATTTGAGAAATGCATTAACTGTTATAACCACAAAGTAGGTCTGTTATGTCATATGTATTAACAATGCCCTTTATACAGTGTTCTTTGAATAAATTAGCAGGAAAATACCTGTTAATATCAAAATAGTATGCCTTATTAAGTTGGATGCAGCTATAAAGATTACATTTGTATTAAGATCAAGTTTACATTGATTCAGTTTAGTTCCTGTCAGTGTTGCTATGTTCATCAGTTATGAAACTAATTTAGTTCACCTATAACAGTTCTACTGAAAATGTATTCAGTTCAATTTAATAACAATTTAAATTGTCCAAAATGAATGTCATTGTATAATAAGTTCAATTGAATTTTTGTTCAGTATGAAACTTTTGATGTTTCTCATATTAAGCCATATTAGCTACACAGACCTTTAAGACCTCTTGAAATTAATAATATACTATAATAAAAATACTTTTATCATATCATGTAATGAGGATGTGAATCGATATGGTCTTATCTGATAAAAAAAACCATGTTTAATATATGTATTTCAAATAAACAGGATATAGATATAGAACTTTATTTTAACCTCATTTTAAATTGCTATTTCTATTACTCACTTATAAAGACTTGTGTTTCTAGATGAAACATTTTTTAAGAATTTGTCAATGACAAATATAGCACCTGCACACGTCATCATATGTCATCGCGATCTCTTGCTTCATATGAGATCAGACGATGGCGACTGCTGTAGTTATTCCAGTTGTGTTATTTTTTGGTATTTATCTTCAGGACATCACTGAAGGCATATATTATGTTATCATAACAATCTAATGTGGCAATAAGATCCTAACTATACTGCGCATTTACACAGTAGCCATATTTATCTATGTAAACACACCAAAAACAACATTAACATTATAGCAGACACTGTAAAAACCTCATTCTCAGCCACTAGACATTACTGACAGGGTATTTGAGCGTCATCGAGTGTCAAAATATTGTGGGACTGCTGTACAGGAGTTATTATTATGAATTATAGATCGCGAAATTTAGCATTTTTTTTTTTAAAGCATGACGGTAAAACATGAACGCGGTTATGAATATATTAAAACATGTGCTTGTTTGTTGTAAAAATTCGTAATAATGACAAAAAAATACTAATTTGTGGATCTCCTTATACTTCCGGGTGCTGCTATCCTGCCGCTATGTCTGGTGTATTCTGGGAAATTTACTTACCCCTTGGTTTCGAGTGTGGTCCTGAAAAATCTTCATTCGAAGGGATGTATACCCCTTCCCCTTAGCCCTACGCCTTCAAGCTAAAGAGAATTGGGACACCACTACCCCTTCATGGGAACGCGCAAAACAAGGGGTAGGGGTAAGGGCTAAGGGGTAGAATTGGGATTGGGCCTAAGTCTAGCAGTTTGTATTCTAAAAGTGACATATTATGGTGAAATTAAGATGTAAGCAACACTATCCTTAAAGTGACCTTTCCTACAGGGTGTGTTCCTCTTCAGCGCGGTGCAAATGGTTCCTCTTACAATGAACAACTATGTGTTCCCTAAATGGGGGCAAGGAGTGGGCTGGCTTATGGCTCTGTCCTCTATGGTTCTTATACCTGGATATATGGGCTACATGTTCCTCAACCTGAAGGGGACATATAAGGAGGTAACTGTTTTCTTTTACATCAGTAGATCTTAAATTGCATACAGTAATTACTAGGGGTTGGAATCTTCATGATCCAATAGAAGTACACATGTACTTCATGATCCAATTTCGATTCTGGAAGTCATGATTCGAGTCCAAAACAATTCTTAAAGTATATTTATTCCACTTTGCAAAAACATCTTTCCATTTTAATCAGAATTAAAGTGTATATGCTTTTGTTTATGATTAAAACCTATGTATGATAATACCGTCATCCTAAAAAAATATTTATTTTATTAACAAAGTTATATTCAAGATGAGCAAGCTTCGAATGTAACATTGAAACGCCGGGTTACAAAGCAATTATGGCCCGTTTCCACTGACTGGTACAGTACGGAACGGTACAGGTCACCTTTATTAGACTTGCGTTTCCACTACCAAGGGTACCCTTTTGGTGGACGTGGTGTACGACAGCAACTTTCAGTCGACGTCATTCTCGCTCAAGAAAATGTCAAAATAAAGCTATATGGGTCGTTCACATATCATATGAGAAGCACTTCTCACAAAACAGATGCTTTATACACACAAATACTTGTGTATAAATGTTCATTACTAAACTTTCTATGAACATAATTTGATTATAACTGCAGATCAATGATGGTGCGAAATAGCCTACTGTAACGTCTGCGATTATATAAAATAAATAAATAAATGCAACATATATGAACACATACAGCCCTTACAGTCTCTGATATGTTACCAATTACAGAAAAACTACACACAGCATACATTTAGTCATTATTTGGGTTCAAAAACAACATGAAATTTAGCCCACAGTCAGTGCAAACCTCTTATATGTGTCTTTAATCTTCACCAGCACATGTAACCTCTGTTAGAGAGTAATTTCGTCATTATGAGTTCATAATAATTTCAAAAGGCGATGATGAACATGGCAGTTTGTTCAAGATTCATCTTGCTGAAACAATTTGCTCCTGTGTTTTGTCGGGCGTCTCCTTTGTTTTTTCGCACTTCACTCTCGCGTTTGTCCTTTTCTTTTCTGACAGGATCAGATGTCGAAAGCACTTCAATAATCACGCACACGTTATTATCATCAGCTCAAGAAGTGTGTTATTTCAAATATAGACGAGATCGCGAGCTCTCTGGAGAAAGTGAAACCGCTGGCACTTTTAGACGGCCTCGTAAAACAAAAACAGCACATCAGATTTTGTTCTTCTTGGCTTTGTGGCTGCACATCAAGACAATGACAAGGTTTGTTTGAGCTCGGGTCAATCATGGCTTGTTATTATATGCATATAGTATTACGATGTAATGTGTCGGGCGTGTATTTAAAACATGGCAGTTCCTTTGTTTTCATTCTCCTGCTTCTGCGAGTGACGTATCTCTGTAAACCAATAGCGTTCAGCTGTGCGTCTAGCTCCGCCTTATGTTACCATTTAGGCCTGCTTGGTACCCTTTGCAAAGGGTTACCAAAAAGTAGTACGGTACGATTCGCTTTTAGGTACCTTTTGACAGTGGAAACGGCTATAAAAGTGTACCGTACCATATCGTACCACTCAGTGGAAACGGGCCATTATAAAGAACTAGCATATTGCGAAAAGAGGAGTTGCATTTTCTTTCTTTTGAATGTCTTCAAAGCCAAAATATTTAGAAATTATATTACAATAGCTTTTAGCTCAGAGCCACAGAGAGCTAGCTTTAAAACAGCAGTTTTTCCACCTTCATTCACAATCCGTGTATACACAACACAAGCCGCAAATCCCACATAATTCTGCTGTAATCCCGTAGTCAGTGTACATATGACAACTATATATTTTGCTTTGTGATGTGGGAAGAATTTGAACAGTAGACAGCGGATGAGAAGCACAGCACCATGCTACATCTTTAAAATTCTTAAGTTTGCTCATCTTTGTCCAAATGAAGCAAATTCGACACCATTCATGTGCCAGCGCCTTATTATTTTTCAGTTTCTTCAAGTTTTTTCAGCCACTCCTAGTAATTACCAATGCTAACAAACTTATTAGATACTTTAATCTGTGCTCACTGGTTCTGGGACCTCATTTTAGCGAATCAGGATAATGCTGCAGCCTCCAGTTGTGAAGCGTGCCCAGGAGAACGGGCCAGAGCAACAGCAGTCACAGCCACCGATACAAGAGCAATCACCACAGCAACCACAATCACCGCAGCAACCGCAATCACCCCTACAACCACAATCACCACTACAACCACAATCTCCACAACAACCACAATCGCCAGAACAGCCACAATCACCACAACAACCACAATCACCGCAACAACCACAGCCACCGGACCAAGCACCTCAGCAACCACAATCACCACCACAACCACTGCAGCCGCAGGTACAGGCTGATAGCTCTTCTCCAACTAATCCTGGCAACGATGCCAATGTTTAAAACCAGTAAAGGTGTACCCCAGCAGAGAGCAATCAAAGATTAACAACACAGAAGACTTCCATCTCTATACAGTAATAGAATCATCTACCTCCAGGGGTCATACATAAATATAAAATGTGAAAAAAAAAGAAAAGAAAAACATATTCACGCAAAACATTTGCATTTGAAAATCTTACATGCACACAAAAATTCTGTAAGCTTTCCAAATGTGAAGCAAAGAGTGTCCGTGTTAAAAATGACTATGTATTATGTGAATTTGTCTCTACTAAGGTTATACTGTGAGTTAGACTTAAGGACAGTGCATTGTTTTGCAATGCATAAGCTATTTATGTAAGGTATGTACTGTTTTTTTATGTTATGCACTGGGGACCAAGTGGGAATCCGTGAGTATCAAAGAGAAACTGGGTGAGATTATGTTACATCCTGGGTCATTTGGAAATACCAAGGTGTGTCAAGCAAGCCCTGTGTCTGAAGCACAACTGATGTTTAATCTGTAGCCCTTGGATGAACCATTATATGTTGTTGAACATTTTCGTTGAGAGACTGTTACTGTTTTTTTTTTCTGACATAAAAAAGAGAAACCAGTTGTTTGTTAATAAAACAAGCCCTGTGTCTGAAGCACAAATGATTTTTAATCACCTTGGATGACCCATTATATATTTTGTTGAATATTTTTGTTGAGAGAGACTGTTACTATTTTATTTTTTCCGAGATAAAAAAACGAAAAAAAAAGTACTTGTATGTGATTAAAACATTTTTAGAGTTATTTTTAGAATGCTTTGTACTTTAATGTTGAGACCAAGGACCAAAATCTTAAACTAAAGCAAAAATGAATCTATGCCTGGCAGTGTGTAGTTTGTATAGCACAGGGTACTAAAAAAAACAGACACCACAAAACACAGGGTGAATATTTTTGCTGATTATTCTACAGATTACTTATGAGTACTGTCAATTCAGTGTCTTGTTTACATGTCCCCTCAGGAATATCCAAAAAAAGAAGGGAAACAAAAACTCTGATATGTCTCTCACTCTGAGTGCATATCAGCTCTTTAAGCCTGTGATTAATGCATTCGCAATTTGCATGACCGTTATACTTCATGTGCCAAAATGTGCTAAAAACAAAACCGATAACCACACACAAACTGGCCACCCAGTAACAATGGTTTACACTACTAGATTGTGCCATGTTTTTTTTTTTTTTTTTTTAGATAAAAGAAGATTTCTTAATACTTGAGAACATTTTTAGTAGCATATATATACAGGGAGTGCAGAATTATTAGGCAAGTTGTATTTTTGAGGATTAATTTTATTATTGAACAAAAACATGTTCTCAATGAACCCAAAAAACTCATTAATATCAAAGCTGAATATTTTTGGAAGTAGTTTTTAGTTTGTTTTTAGTTTTAGTTATTTTAGGAGGATATCTGTGTGTGCAGGTGACTATTACTGTGCAGAATTATTAGGCAACTTAACAAAAAACAAATATATACCCATTTCAATGATTTATTTTCACCAGTGAAACCAATATAACATCTCAACATTCACAAATATACATTTCTGACATTCAAAAACAAATCAGTGACCAATATAGCCACCTTTCTTTGCAAGGACACTCAAAAGCCTGCCATCCATGGATTCTGTCAGTGTTTTGATCTGTTCACCATCAACATTGCGTGCAGCAGCAACCACAGCCTCCCAGACACTGTTCAGAGAGGTGTACTGTTTTCCCTCCTTGTAAATCTCACATTTGATGATGGACTACAGGTTCTCTATGGGGTTCAGATCAGGTGAACACGTAGGCCATGTCATTAGTTTGTCTTCTTTTAGACCCTTTCTTGCCAGCCACGTTGTGGAGTACTTGGACGCGTGTGATGGAGCATTGTCCTGCATGAAAATCGTGTTTTTCTTGAAGGATGCAGACTTCTTCCTGTACCACTGCTTGAAGGTGTCTTCCAGAAACTGGCAGTAGGACTGGGAGTTGAGCTCGACTCCATCCTCAACCTGAAAAGGCCCCACAAGCTCATCTTTGATGATACCAGCCCAAACCAGTACTCCACCTCCACCTTGCTGGCGTCTGAGTCGGACTGGAGCTCTCTGCCCTTTACCGATCCAGCCACGGGCCCATCAAGACTCACTCTCATTTCATCAGTCCATAAAACCTTAGAAAAATCAGTCTTGAGATATTTCTTGGCCCAGTCTTGACGTTTCAGCTTGTGTGTCTTGTTCAGTGGTGGTTGTTTTTCAGCCTTTCTTACCTTGGCCATGTCTCTGAGTATTGCACACCTTGTGCTTTTGGCCACTCCAGTGATGTTGCAGCTCTGAAATATGGCAAAACTGGTGGCAAGTGGCATCTTGGCAGCTGCACGCTTGACTTTTCTCAGTTCATGGGCAGTTATTTTGCGCCTTGGTTTTTCCACACGCTTCTTGCGACCCTGTTGACTATTTTGAATGAAACGCTTGATTGTTCGATGATCACGCTTCAGAAGCTTGGCAATTTTAAGAGTGCTGCATCCCTCTGCAAGATATCTCACTATTTTTGACTTTTCGGAGCCTGTCAAGTCCTTCTTTTGACCCATTTTGCCAAAGGAAAGGAAGTTGCCTAATAATTATGCACACCTGATATAAGGTGTTGATGTCATTAGACCACACCCCTTCTCATTACAGGGATGCACATGGCCTAATATGCTTAATTGGTAGCCTATACAGCTTGGAGTAAGACAACATGCATAAAGAGGACGATGTGGTCAAAATACTCATTTGCCTAATAATTCTGCACTCCCTGTATATATCTGCCCTTGTTTTCCCAAAAAAGAACAAAAGCACAAAACTTCTCCAATGATAGGGCAATGATGTGGTAACAGTTTGCATCAAAGGCAGCTACACATGAAAAGCATTTGGTCATGTTAATCATGTTTACTAAGAGGAGATGCGTACCTACATAAAAATGTGAAATGGCTGTGTCCTGTGAATTTTGTACAAAGTTACTTTACTGCCGTTTTATCTAGAACTTTATTGTAAAATTGTATTGTGTAAAACCGTGAATGTCTGTACTCCATTTTTTTGTCTAAGTGTTGAAATATTTGAAAAACAATTGCTGTTTTCTGCAATAATATTTTGATCTCTGAAGCACATATCTTATGGAAATTATGAGTGATGATTACAAAAAGGATTATAAAAGAAATAGAGTTTCTGTCTGGTAAGAAATACTATTGTTTTGTATATTTTTAACTGTTATACTGCCTAAAATGATAACATAGAAAATGTATTTAAATGGTGTCATATGTAAAAGCACGATTGTTAAGTAAAATGTATGAATAAACAGAAAATATTCGTAGTCTATATTCTATGCGTTGATTTTGAGTCTTCACAAGAAGCCATTTAGTAAGAGCCTGTATTTTTTTTTAAATGGTAGGACAAAGAATGCATTACAAATAACTAATGAGCAGTAATTAACTGGGCAGAAATAATGGACATTCAAAATACAGAGTTCTTAATGAATGGGATGGCATAGCAATGAAACAAGACACCAGCTCTTTCTGTGGTATTGTCTTGTTTTGTAGGTTCTCATAGTTCTGCAAGAAATTGTCAAAGGGTAAAAAAAGAACAGTGAGACTACAGAGTGTTTACATTTCAATAAATGCATCGTTTATGCCAGATGAACAGTTATCAAGCTTTATAAAAGACATGATCTTTGATTTCTAGGAATCGGATATCTTAACATTGTTGTTTTGTTACCATAAATCGTCACCTTGGAATTATAAGGTTCTACCTGCGTTTTGAACATACCTCCCAACACTCCCGTTTTTCCCGAGTCTCCCGTATTTCAGACCCGTCTCCCATATTGTTCAGTCTCCCGGTAAACTCCCGGAATTTCCCCGCCCCCCCCCCCGCTTCTCAGCATTTTGGTACAGTCCGGGCTAAAACTTGGTGCTTGTGCTCTTCCGGTCCGATCTCCCCAAACCTCTCACCCCTCTCGCTCTTCAGTTTGCGCCAGTGTTGCCAACTTAGCGACAAATTTTCAAAAAAGCGACTAGCGACAAATCTAGCGACTTTTTTGTGTGTTACTGGCGATTTTTATAGACTGTCGTTTGTCCATTACTGTACCGTCCCTACTCTTCTCAACGAGCCGCGGGTGATGCCGCCGGCCCCTCCCCTGCAGCCTGAGAGCAGAGCACCTCTCTGCGTACCGACGGCAAATGATTTAGAACAGGTGGCAGTTTGAAGGTATTTAACTTGTACAGTCAACCCGATCTGCTTCTCCTTTATTTTAACATTTTAATTTGACCGTTTATTCTTGTTGCACAATCAGAGATGTTTTAAGTAAGAGTTTCAGAACTTGTCTGAGTATATTACGTCTGAGAGATTACTGCAAATTCCCTACTCATCTATAATGATATACTGTATTCAAACAGCAATAAATTTAGTTAAATTGACAAGCTTACATAAAGCGTAGTGCGAATATAAAATACCCCATTTATTTACCATAGGCTATTAAACAAACAGAAATGGTAGAATGCAATGACGTCAGTAATATGCAAATTAGCGAATGACGTAATCCCCCCCCGTCTCCCGGAATTTACAAACCAAATGTTGGCAGGTATGGTTCTGAATGATTTTGAGATATTGAGCTTCAAAGTTTTTGCATTCCATAGCAAACAGTATGTGTAACCTTTGTTGGTAACACTTTATAACAACTACACACTACTGTATGAATCATTTACTAAGCATTAGCATCTAGTGAATTCATTATTTGGCATTACCTCTACATTAATAAGCATTAGTAAGCAGTTAATAACTGCAGCTACATACGCTCTGTTCTTGACTTACAACCACATTTATAATGTGCTTAATAATTGTACTTTCATACTTTGTTAATGATTTATTTTTCATTACTAAATTAACTACTGCATTATTTACAAACCATTTGTATTTAAGAGTAGTTGGTGGTTTTTACGATCATTCACAATGCGTAAGTAAATGATTAATAAACTATTAAAATTAACGTTTATACTGTATATAATGTTATTCAGGCATAATGGTTACTATGTATGCTAATAAATGCTTTATTAACTCAACATCATGCAGTTTTGTGACCAAATCTAAAGTGAGGACTTTTTATGATTTATAAATCCCTTATAAATGACAATTAAAGGCTCAGTATCAAATAAACAATAATCATAGCAATCTTATCTGAAAAGTAAAATTACTGTAAAGTTGAAACATTTCTGAATAACAGGAGTTTCCAAATATCATAAAATTGGATAAAACAACAACAATATAAGAATTTAACAATATAATAGGATGCAATGTGTAAACTGTACAGTAGTTTTATTTTAGATAAGGTTGCAAAGATTTATTTTCATTTGATACAGTTTCATTTGTGTATTTTCAAATGAATAAAAATGAATAATGTTGTTTATTTTCTTTTTTCCGTTTAGCATATGACTGATCCTTTAATTGTCATTAATAAGGGATTTATAAAGCATGAATAGTCCTCACTTTAGATTAGGTTACAAAACTGGATGTTAATAAAGCATTTATTAACATACAAATTAACTATTAATATATGCCTGAATAATAAGAATTATAAAAAACGTTAATTTGAATAGTTTATTGATCATTTACTTACTCATTCTGAACGATCTTAAAAAAAACAAAAAACGACTGTGCTTAAATAACTGGTTTGTAAATAATGCAATATTTAATTTAGTAATGAAAAATAAATCATTAACAAAGTATGAAAGTACAGTTATTAAGCACATTATAAATGTGGTTGTACGTCAAGAATAGAGCATTTGTAGCTGCAGTTATAAACTGCTTACTAACGTCTATTAATGTAGAGTTAATGCTTAACAGATAATGAATTCACTATTTGCTAATGCTTAATAAATGATTCATTGTGTGTAATTATTATAAAGTGTTACCCATTTGTTTTGTAAATAAAAAGTCTTAAAATGTAAACAACTTTTAAAAAAACATCCCATAATGTAAATAAGTTGTCATTTGATAAAAATATGTACATAACTCAATTTTGACAAACTGTCAGATCAGGCCTGGATTAAGAATACAGAGGCCCCTGGGCACAATGTCCTGTAGGCCCCCTACCTGGCCGCACCCCTATAGTTGAATTAAAAAATAAGATTAATATAATATTTTTTAAAATAAAATGAATCTATAATGTATTGTCCGCATTTTTTAAATAAATAATATACAGTACATATTTCTAGTCTACAAAGATTTAACTTATTTTTAAAGCATTTAAAGCACACTTTGAAAAAAATACTAATACAACTAGTGAAAATGAATGGTTTTTAATATGCTTGTTCAAGTTCAATGAAGCAATTCTAAAAATGTATATTTAATGGTATTTTTAATGTATAACTTCTACAAACTTATAATGCATTTGATTTGGATATAACACCTCTCCAATCCAGTTCTATAAATCTGAGTCCTCCATAATACACATACTTATTAATGATTCCTACTTGTCTTCCTCGTGATGAAGAGTAGGCAAAATCTGGGTCACACTTTATTTTGATGGTCCGTTTGTTGAATTTAAGTTACATTGCAACTAATTATCATTAGATTATAAGTAGACTGTTAGGATGGGGTTGGGGTTGGGGTTAGGGTTAGTGTAAGTTGACGTGTACTTGCAAAGTTTCTTATAGTCAGTTAAATGTCTGTTGAAGGACTGTTAAATGTCAGTATTAACAGATATAAAGCAGACAGTCTACTAATACTCAAATGGACCATCAAAATAAAGTGTTACCAAAATCTGATATGTAGTGGGGGGAAAAAAGAAGAACGTGTTCATCAGACGCTGGATTCGAATTGGGTTCATGGTCGATCGCGTCAAAACATGTTGCCATGCGCTTTACGAGCTGCGCCACTGACGCTGCTACCAATTGCGCTCATTACTTATGTTGTCTCTGTCAATCAAACGGTGATGTGCGTGAATCACTCGTCTAGTTTATTCCAACGAGGTGCGCTATTTCCTCTTCGCCTAAATAGTCACTCCAAAATCGCTATTTTACCCCCCTCGCAGGGGCCGCAAGTGCACACGGGCCCCTGGGCCAGTGTCCATAATGCCCATTGGTTAATCCGGCCCTGTGTCAGATAGAACCTTATAATTTTAAGGTGACAAAATGTTTAGAATGTGTCTCTGTGTGTGTGTGTGCACTGGTTTAGGTGGTTTACAAGGACAGAAATTTGTATTACGACATGGGTATAACAAGTTGTACTCTATTAAGATGGTTTACAAGATTATGCCTTGCGTCCTTGTAATTACAAACACTTGTAAAATCATACTTATTGGGGTTTTTTTCACAATCAAAATTGCCATAGGTTTCCTGTTATGATTGGGTTTAGGGGTAGTGGTGGTATGGTGCCATAAAATAAGCATTTTTTTAAACTCTATAAAACACATTACCAATGTAAATCACCAATACCAACATTTGTGTGTGTGTGTGTGTGTGAGAGAGAGAAATTAGTTAATTATATATGCACTTGTAATTTTGTTGTGTATCTAAACACAAAAAAGGGGAAAATCTCATTTAAAAAGTCGAATCTCATCTTTGAAAGTTTATGTTGTTTGCTAAACTAGCTGTTCTGTGTAATGTTGTCTAATCCGTGGAGAATAATTATTTTGAACATATCTATTTAATGGATCTGCTGAAAAAGATTTTGGTAGTTATGTTTTTTAGACTTGTTAGATACTTGAAGACAGTTGAAAAGAAGATAGTACATATGAAATAAAAGTTCAAATGAAACTTGCATGATTATGTATTTTGTGTGCTTGTCAAGGGCATTTATTGGTAAACTGTTCATATTCGAAATTATAATGTACTGGAGATAAAATGGTCAATTGTGGTATTTAAAATACTTATCAGAATATATAAGGAATAACTGACAATGGGCTATTATATAATTAGAAAATAATGCACACTTGAGGTGGTGTTACATCTTGTGCGTACATTATTTTCCAACAGTGGCGGCTGGTGTTAAAAAAATGTGGGGGGGCGCAAACACCAGAAAAAAATCTAACTGTTGGTAAAGTAAGAGTGTAAAAGCCATTTTTCAGGTGATGTATCAAAAAACTAAAATATGACTAAAGCATACAATAAATGCATCACAAATCAGTTCAATTTAGTTCAATTTGGGTTTATTATCAGTAATGAAGTTACTTAGCCGGCAGCTAGCTCTCTGCAACTCTCACATGGTCACCCACTGAAGCTAAGCAGGGCTGCGCCCGGTCAGTACCTGGATGGGAGACCACATGGGAAAGCTAGGTTGTTGCCGGAAGTGGTGTTAGTGAGGTCAGCAGGGGACGCCCAACCTGCGGTCTGTGTGGGTCCTAATGCCCCAGTATAGTGAAGGGGACTCTATACTGCTCAGTGAGCGCCGTCTTTCGGATGAGACGTTAAAACCGAGGTCCTGACTCTCTGTGGTCATTAAAAATCCCAGGATGTCCTTCGAGAAAGAGTAGGGGTTTAACCCCGGCGTCCTGGCCAAATCTGCCCACTGGCCTCTGTCCATCATGGCCTCCGAACCCTCCCCATATCATAATTGGCTTCATCACTCTGTCTCCTCTCCACCAATCAGCTGGTGTGTGGTGTGCGGTCTGGCGCAAAATGGCTGCCGTCGCGTCATCCAGGTGGATGCTGCACACTGGTGGTGGATGAGGAGATTCCCCCCAATATGTGAAGCGATTTGAGTGTCTAGAAAAGCGCTATATAAAAAATGTAAGGAATTAATTAATTAATTAATTAATGAAGTAATCAAGATAATCAGTAAGCACGCACACACACACACACACACACACACACAAATGTTGCTTAATCACTGGCCAGTAGCACTACTTGAAAATAAATTTTGCTCTCCTTTTTTTCTGGCTTGAATATTTCTCAATAACCTTTTGGTTAAAGTCAGTCATCTCAGTCACCAGTTCTCTATTGACAGCATGGCCAATGCATTCAGCCTCTCTTGCTTCATGCTGTTTGAAACAGCAAACTTAGAAATAGTAAAAGGCATGACTTACATCACAACATGCCAGCCAACTCCATTTGTCATAACAAGTTCTGGAAAAGCCCCAAATATACGCGCGCTCGCGATCACTTGACTACTGGTGAATTTGCAAGGAAGGTCGATCTGGTCCAAGCTCCTTGATTTTTTTTTTCTTCATCCAAACGCCTTGTGAACGGATATCTTTGCAAAGATACAACAGAATTTTCCTTCATCTCGAGAAATTGCATTCTAAGCTCTTTGGTGAGAATGGTCCAATCACATAAGGCCAATCATATAAAAACAAATATGATTCGTTCTAACAACAAAAATGGGAGGGTTCGGGACGCAGAGCGCTGCGCCCCAAAGACAATTTAAAACAGGTCAATTAGAGCTTATCGTCATATCACGTGCATTGCAAAAGTTCGTGTACCTACATAGACACCAATTAGTCCGGCGCACCGCACACATATGAAAAAATATTGTTCATACATTTTTTTTCAATAAATGTTAGTATGACTACAGTAAATGTTAGAATGTTATAATTAAATCAACTTATTTTGTTAATATTTGTGATAATAAACATTAAAATATTAAAGGGGTCTAACTTGAAGGGGGCGGTGCCCCAGAGCCCTCAATTGACCAGCCGCCACTGTTTTCTAATAAATCAGTGTAGTAAAGTAAATTATTCTGCCTTATATTTCTGACACCTAAAGATATTGTCAGGCTTTTTAAACATTTCAAACGATCCTGTGTGCACTTATTTTTGATTAGCTGTGGTATAGTGTACAGTAATTTTAAATAACTATAATTGTTCTATTTAAGGTTAACGGTAATGTGGTCAATTTACTACTTTTGATTTACTCTAGCTGTAAATTTCCTTAAAAAAATCTTAGCAAATCAATATTCAGTTCGATTCATCTTTAATTCTATAGGGCTTTTACAATTTAGATTGTGTTGAAGCAGCTTAACATGGATGAAGTTCTAGTAAATTGAAACTGCTTCAGTCCAGTTTTCACAGTTGAAGTTCAGTGCAACGTAAATGTCACTGCTAAAAGCCAAAACACTGAAGAGAAAATCTAACAATGTGCGGCTCCACAAGTCTCAAACCAAGCAATCCAGTGACGACAGTGGCGAAGAACAAACTTCACCAATCAATGAAATTGAAGAAAAAAAAAACTCGCGAAAAACCAGGCTCAGCTGGGCACAAAGTTGTCCTCGGGCGAAACCTCTTGTGCAGAGCTGCAGTCTAGGCGCCGCAGGCTTAAGAAAAATGAACATCCGTCGCAGAGAAGCAGCAGGTCTGAGTAGGCCACCGGCGGGTGTTCAGGCGAACCCACAGGATCAATGCAGAGACTCGTCTGTCACTGAGGTCTTTCAGGAATCAGACTCATGCTCTCCACTCCTCCATGGCCAGCACAGCATCTGCTCAGGATAAAGGATTAAGAAGACCTCAAGATAAGGAGACGGACTAACATAAGCATACTGTAGATGCCATTGAAATTATAATGTCTTTTTGGGAAGTGTTCCGAGCTCCAGTTGCCCTAATTAATGCAGCCTAACAAGCCTTCAAAAAATCGGAATTTCAAAAGTTATGTGTGTGGGTTTTTATGCGTATGCTAATGCAAAGATATGTGTATTTAGTCTAGTTTTAAACTGACAGAGTGTGTCGGCCTCTCAAACTGTGCTGGGAAGGCTGTTCCAGATATAAGGATCTCCCGCCTACAGTTGAGTTTGATATTCTAGCAATAAGCAATTGTCGAGAATTAATTGAACGTAGTGGATGTGAGGGGCTGTAATACACCAGAAGCTCCCTCAGATAATGGAGAGCTAAGCCATTCAGGGCTTTTTAGGTTGTCAATAAGATTTTAAATTTTATACAATGTTTAATAGGGAGCTAATGGAATGCTGAAAGAACCAGGTTAATATGATCGTATTTCTTAGTTCTAGAAAGCACTCTAGCAGCTGCATTTTGAACCAGCTGAAGTTTGTTAATTAGGCCTAAAAGGCAACCAGCAAGTAACGCATTACAGTAGTCTAACCGAGAGGTCATAAGAGCATGAATAAGCTTTTCTGAATTAGACTCTGATAGCATATGTAATGTTTGGCAACATTTTAAGATGATAAAACATAGTTTTACAGATGCTTGAAATCTAGCCTTCAAATGACAGGCTATCAAAATCACTTTTTTGACTGAAGTAAGTAAGTAATGTGTATTTATATAGCGCATTTATAGTGTATCGCCATACACCCAAAGCGCTTCAGAATCATGAGGGGGGTCTCTCCACACCACCACCAGTGTGCAGCATCCACTTGGATGGTGCGACGGCAGCCACAGGACAACGGCGCCAGTGCTTTTGGGTCATTGCATATCCTTCCCTTATTGGTCAAGCCCCTATCACATGACTATACTTCACTGTAAACAACAACAGGGACACAGAAATGGGAGCGTTGTTTGCACTATTGTCCGTTTTAGGCGCCATTGTGCAGTTAAACTCTGTGTTTTTTTACTACAGCAGCTGCATATATTCGCAAGAGGCAAGCTATTGTTCGAGCACTCGCTAATCGCTCGCGTTCATCATTCAACCAGCATTTGTTGACTAACAATAACCAAATGCCGAGCGAGACACATGCTTCCTGTTTATACTCGAACGCGCATGCCCAGAGTGCGCGAATGGTCATGTGGTATCCGTTTTTGGAGTAGTGTGGACGGAGATATGTTTAGAAACGCTAGATGAAACGCTAGTGTGGACGCGGATCGTTTTTGCCTCCCTTTACAGTATATTGTGTTCTTTAAAAACAGTTTATTTCTTTTAATTTGTTTATTCTATTATCAGTCATTTCAGTAATTTAAGAACGGGTCGCCGTGAACACCTCAGTGCCATGAGTCGGCTATTGGCGCAGACGTAATTTAAGTTTTTGAATTTATTTCACTTTGCTTTTATTTTATACTGTTTTTAAGAACATTTACTTTTTAGTTTGGTTGTTTCTTAGTTTTTAGTTCTCCTTGTTTTTTGTGTGTCTTGTGTCTTATCTTTGTTCCCTGGTCCTGTTCAGCCCTGCTCCTTGTGAGTCCCCGGCTGCTGGTATCCTCT
Organism: Danio kyathit; assembly: GCA_903798195.1. Classification (NCBI taxonomy): domain Eukaryota; kingdom Metazoa; phylum Chordata; class Actinopteri; order Cypriniformes; family Danionidae; genus Danio; species Danio kyathit. The sequence continues at coordinate 6,963,944 of LR812541.1, read as the reverse complement.
GCCAGGCTGCTAGTGGTTGAGAGACTACAAACCTCCATTGACTGTGCTCTGCAATGCCTCATCCAAGGCCTTCACCACCTCCTGCCTGGCTCGGTCATTCCTGCTCAGCCCCCCAGCCTGTGGCCATCTGTGACTGCCTTTCATGCCATCCGGGACTCTCCAGCACCACCCCATGTGTCACTCCCTGTTGGAATGTTTAACACCTTAACTTGAGAAAGTTTAAGTGGTGACCAGTGGTGTGCTAGTTACTGAAAAATAGTAACTAGTTACAGTTACTTCATTCAAAAAGTAACTCAATTACTTTGTCGATTACTTACACCAAAAAGTAATGCATTACTGTTAAAAGTAATTTTTGAGTCACTTCTCCAAAGAACATTTTTAATGCTCCCAGTAATGTTCCTTCAGTGCTGCATAAGTTTTAATTAATTTGCATGAGTTTTGAAGAATGAAATTATCTTGGATCATGTCAAATCATCAATAACCAAATCCAGCTAATTAAGTAATCCACATACCCACATAACTAGATGGTTATCCAGGGCCAAGGGTTTGTTGTTTGGGTGGAAGAGCTTGACTCACTTCTGTATCAAGAGGTGCTTTGACAGATTGGAGTTGCTGTTTGCCGCAGTAGATGGAACATTTGAGCCAGAAAGACATAGCTTACATTTGACTAAAAAAATTTTATCCTTATACTCAACTAAACTGAAATAATGAACGTATTTCCACTTTCAGAAACTCTTGGTTTTGACCGCCGCACGTATTTGAATAAAAGGAAACATGCCATGTTGTAAAAAGAATGATGTAGCCTAGACTGCAGTCAAAATGAATTAATTTACCAAGTAACGGACAAATGCACCCTATTGTAATGATAGCGGAGTTAATATACTTAAAAAGTAATTCAATTTAATTCACTTTTATTTATATAGCGCTTTTACAATGTAGATTGTGTCAAAGCAGCTTCACATAGAAGATTATAGTAAATTGAAACAGTGTCAGTCCAGTTCAGTTCAGTTTAGCTCAGTTCAGTGTGGTTTAATAATCACTACTGAGAGTCCAAACACTGAAGAGCAAATGCATCGATGCGCAGCTCTACAGATCCCGAACCATGCAAGCCAGTGGCGACAGCGGCGAGGAAAAAACTTGTGAAGATTTAAAAAACCTCGAGAGAAACCAGGCTCAGTTGGGCACAACCATTTCTCCTATGGCCAAACGTCTTGTGCAGAGCTGCAGTCAAGGCACTGGAGGCGGAGAGTGCTGGAACTCAGCAAAGACACGTCTGTCCCTGGAGCATCACCAGAATCACTCTCATGCCCTCCACTCCTCAATGACCACCACAGCAGCTCCTCAGGATATGGCCTGGTGCAGGATTATGAAAACCTGTATTACAGTATTAGTTACTAGTACAAGCAATAGCAGTACAGTAACATTACTAGGTAACGCGTTATTGCCCAACATTGTTGACACATACAGTTGAAACCAGAAGTTTACATACACTCTAAAAAAAGGAACATAACCATTTTTTAAAAAATGTCTGATGGTAAATCATACTAAATGTTTACTATTTTAGGTCCGTTAGGATTACCTAAATCATTTATATTTGCTAAATTCCAGAATAATGAGAGTTAATTTTTTATTAATTTCTATACAGTCAAAAGTTTACACACATTTCCTTGGTATTTTTTAGTTTTGCTTTTAAACTGTATAACTTTGGTCAAATGTTTTGGGTATCCTTTCACAAGCTTCTCACAATAGTTTGAAGGAATTTTGGCCCATTCCTCCTGACAGAATTGGTGTAACTGAGTCAGATTTGTAGGCTGTCTTACTCGCACAAGCTTTTTCAACTCTGCCCACACATTTTCTTTTGAGGTCAGGGCTTTGTGATGGCCACTCCAAAACATTCACTCTGTTGTCCTTAAAGCACATTTGAACTAATTTGCCAGTATGTTTAAGGTCATGGTCTGTTTGGAAGACCCATTTGTGGCCAAGTTTTAATTTTCTGGCTGATGTCTTGAGATGTTGCTTCAGTATTTCTAGATACTGTTCTCTCCTTATGATGCCATCTATGCTGTGAAGTGGACCAGTCCCTCCTGCAGCAAAACAGCCCCACAACATGATGCTGCCAACCCCATACTTCACAGTTGGGTTGGTGTTCCTAAGCTTGTAAGCTTTCCCCTTTGTCCTCCAAATGTAACACTTGTCATTATGGCCAAACAGTTAAATCTTAGTTCCATCAGACCACAGGACATGTCTCCAAAAATTTGTCTTTTTCCCAGTGTAATTTAGCAAATTGTAATCTGGCTTTTTTGTTGATTCTGGCTTGTTGATTTTCCCATGTTGTCACACAAGGATGCAGTGTGTTTGAGGTTTTCCTTAAATGCTATTCTACAGTTTTGCCTCCATTTAACTCAAATGTTGTCAATTAGCCAATCAGAAACTTCCAAAACCTTGACACCATCATCTGAGCTTTTTCAGAGGCATAATAATCTTATTGTATGTAAACTTGACTTTCAAGAAAAGTTATAACAATTTCTCAAAAAATATCTCTCTCTTTATTCTGCTATTAAGCAGAACAGAAACAAATTTGATAATCCTAACTTACCTAAAAGAAAAAAGTTTAGTCACATTAACATCTGTTTTTTCTTTTAAATGGTATGTGCCTTTTTATACAGTGTATGTACATTTCTGTAAACTGTATGTGATGCAAAAAAAGGAAGGCAAAAGCAATGCTTTTTAAAAGCATTTTTTTAAATCAAAATTGTCTTTTGTTACTAATAATATACAATATTTATACTATATGAATTATAATTATTTATACTTTAATACTTAAGTTTTGAATAGTCAATTAACAATAATGGCTTTTAAATAAAAATAATATTTATATATTCCATCATCTAATTTGTTTTAAATAAGCTTTTAAAATGTCTGCCTTTTGAGCTGTTTGGTTACATTATTAAATGATCGTGTACAATTTTATAATAATATTTGCTTTAAGTTGCCTTCTGAAACCTTCACTGTTCAAGAGCAGTGAATTGTTGACTCTTTTGGAGGCATGACTCAAACACTGAGTTTCATTTGGAAGGGCTCATCCCTATGTCCTAATCCCTCTGGAGGGTCCTTTTGAATGGATTAGAACATTGAGATGACGAATTGAATGTAGTCCTTGACACCAAACAACTTCTGTTTTATTAACAATACTTTCTGTCTGTAAGATAATGTGGTACAAAAGTAACACAGCCAAGCCATCACACCTAAAAAAAAATATGTTAGCTTGCATTTGAGAGATCAAAAAGTTGCAGTCTTTTGTTATATCTGCAATGCAATCATACAACTGTTGGCTTTTAATAGTAATTTATTTAATGGCATTAAAAATTATTCAACTCACTGTATGTTTCACATGTTGTTTATGAGGGCTCATATCCCAACCTCTTTTGGGGTACATTGTAGTGGGAGAAAGGATTTGGGTTTCATTCCAACAGTCTTGCACACATGGTGATAATGAATGCTGAACTCATGGAGAAAAGTGTTGCTAGGGAGTTGCATAAGTTAGTTATGAAAGGACCCACAAAATCTAAACTTAAAGCAACTCCTGTGGCTGGCAAGGAATGAGTAGAAGTCATTTCTGGTTTTCTTGGCACTCTTAGCAGTGTCTGACCTTGTTCTCATGATCTTTGGCCATACAGTATTTGGCCACCAGACTTGCTAAGCTTTTCATATCTGACACCCCAGTGTGGTTATGCGGACCTCCTGTAATAATTGCAGTAGTTCTTGTGGTGGTTATACAATCCTTGAACCCCAAAGGAGACAACCACTCTACACGAGAGCTTATTTTTCCTTTTCCAAAAAGTTTTACCTCTATGTCAACAACAGTGGATGGCCATTCCCCAGCACATAGTCACCTTAGAATTATAAGGTTCTATCTAACATTTTTGTCAAAATTGAGTTATTGACATATTCTTATTAAATGACAACTTATTTACATTATGGGATGTTTTTTAGAAGTTGTTTACATTTTAAGACGTTTTATTTAAAAAACAAATGTTACACAGCCACTGTTTGCTATGGAATGCAAAAACTTTGAAGCTCAATATCTCAAAATCATTCAGAAAGCAGATAGAACCTTATAATTCCAAGGTGACGACATGTCTTTTGATTTTTGACAAAACCTCATTTTGATGTTGATGCATCCACTGAGATATGAATTCATCCACTGTCCTTTCTCTTTCCCTGATGTATAAATGTTCAATATTGAAAGATGTGAAGGTATTGATTAGTGCAGGGCCGTTATCGGCAATAACGCGAGACTCTTATCACCCCATAAAACAATTATCACCGTTAATCTATTCTCAAACTTGGGTTGGGAGTTGGGTCTATTCTACGCAAGCTATGGTGACTTTCACCTTGATATTTTAGCGCGGATGTATACGTGACCGGTGAGCCGTCTGACAAAACAGTGCCATTCTGAATCAAATCAGCAGGATGCCCTTCTTTTACTTACTTCGAAGACACTACTGACTACGCTTACATGGACATCTGTAGTCTAGTTATTTGCCTTAATAGACAATAATATAATTAAGGTGTTTATGTGAAATGCTTTCATGTAAGAGTCTCCTGTAATTTTGAGTGACTTTAACTGCAGTTCGGCAGTTTCACTTTAACTCATAAACATTTCATTCATGCCCCTCGTGACAAACTGGGGTATGAGACGCAAATAAGGAGTAAGGACTGGCGAGAGTGTTATGGAATTGAATAACACACACCAAATGGAAAGAAACAACTTCTGCATTTCGCGATGTGTGCGGTCCTTTTACTGACAGCTGCGTGTGTGGATCTTGTCGGAAAATATGGCGAAAAGTCCGACATGACGGTAATAGTTTGATTGTGGTGTTTACTTCAATAATGCCACTAATATCTGCATACTCCACGTCTTAATTCCATTTCTGTTTAGTTCAGTTATGACTTTAGTCAGATTAAGGTAAACAACAATCGCTGTTTTGAGCTTATGTAGGCCTACAGTTCAAAATTCAGGTTTAACTGAATAAACAGTTAGTAAACACAAGTACATCTTATTGAACATCATTTATTTTCATCACCAATTATCATAGTAGAACAGTTTCTCAAGCAGTTTGTGATGCATTTTGAAAAGCGGAGATGAGCCCCTGGTTTAATGCACCACCTGGCCTGAGAAACCTGTTCTCAAAGACTTATTTAGTCATTATTTGGGTAGCACACATATTCTGAATGCCTTCAGCAAAATTCAAATGAGCCATTTTAATCTAGATTAATTCCAAGATTACAGTGAGATTAATCTAGATTAAAAAAAGTATCTATGCCCACCTATTGTATTGATATATTGTACCCTCAATATTGAATATATTTGAAAGTAGTTAAAATATTGATATCTTTCAGTATTGAAAGATTATGTGAAGACTGTGAAGGGAGGGCCACAAAGAAATTTGTGAAAATGCTTCACAGCAATATCCTTCTTTGCCCAGCTGAGAGTACCGCATCTCTCCTTTAGTAACTATCCTTGACCCTGGTCAAAATGGACAAAAACAGTGGCTGACAGCAGCAGATTTTTGACTTATTTGAAGGTAGTCGTCTGCTCTGCTCTCTATACAACACCTGGAACAATGAGATCGGCACCATTGGTAAAATAGCCAACAGATATATTCTGTAATAGGTTTCCATGCCCAGGGATGACTTATGTTTCAATGTTTGCGGGGGTTTGACCTCCCTAATTAACAGTTGATTTTCCTGAAGTATGTCAAAACTACAGTAGATGTTTGCAGGAGAAGCCCATTAAATAGTGAGAAATAGCTTCATCTAATCTGTATCTTAATAATAATGATAATTAAAATAATAGATAATATAGAGCAAATAGACAATAAAGAAATCTAGAAATAGGTAATCTAGAGCAGGGGGTTTCAAACTGTGGGGCGCCCACCAGGGGGGCGCCAGCATCTATTAAGGGAATTAAGGTGGAGAATTTGAGGCGTGCACTCGAGTAAATTAAGATGACGGTTTTTATGCATTCACTAGAGTGAATCTGATTAACGTTAGTTCCACAGCTAACTATTAGGCACCTGTAGAGTTAATGCGTTTGAGTAAAATATGCAAATAAAATGGACCGGTTGCTTTTTAAAATGAATGAAGGTGAATGAAAGTCAAACAGGTGAGCCGTCTGACAAAAAAGTGCCCTTCTGAATCAAATCAGCAGGATGCCCTCCTGGATCTTTTACTTTCTTTGAAGACATATGACATGAAGACATCAGTAATAGTTATTTTGCCTCAATCTGAATAAGACATTAAGGTGTTACGTGAAGTGCTTTTTGAATGTTGCGTCACCAGGCTATTCCCGTTTCCTGCAGAGTCTCCTGTAATTTCGGGTGTTTTATCTTTAATTTTTGAACTTTAACGGCAGTTCGGCACTTTCACTCATGAACATTTCATTCATGCCCCCATGACAAACTGGTGTATTAGACGCAAATATTTAGTAAGGAATGGTGGAAGGTGCTTTAATGGGATTTGATAGCGCATCCCGAATAGAAAGAAAAAAACTTCTGCATTTCGTGATCAGTGTTGCCAGATGTAGCTGACTGATTCCAGCCCAAAAGCTATCCAAAACCCGCCGAAATGCAAATTCACAAAAATATATGTGCTTCTGTCCTCACCACCCTTGACGGCGGAGAAGCCAGGGGGTACTAGGCGATTCCCCAGGTCAAGCGTGCCATTGCGGTCAATCTTGGTCAGTGTGGCGGATCTTCCTGGAGTGGTCAGCCTCATCTCCTGTTCAAAGCATGTAGGTTGTCTGCTGTGGGCCAGGCTGCTTCTGCCCTGCATGCAATGGCCATGTACCAGCACTACCAAGCACAAGCATTGGCCCAGCTGCACTATGGTGGTTCCAACCCAGGCTTGATGCATAAGCTCCGCACTGCAGCTGACTATGCTCTGCATACCAAACCGGCTGCAGGTGCCCTGGGAAGGACAATGGCCAAGCTGGTGGTCCAGGAACGCCACCTCTGGTTAAACCTGGCAGATATGCATAACGTTGACAAAGTTAGCTTTTTTAACGCACCCATATCCCAGGCTGGCCTGTTCGGTGACACCATTGGTAAATTCACCCATTAGTTCACTGCAGTGAAAGAGCAGTCGAGTGCGATAGCTCCTCTCGCCGAACCATCCATCTCGGCTCCTCCTCGCAGAGGGCGCTCACCTGCAGCTTCAAGAACTGCTCTGTCAGCCTTGCCCGCTCCTCCGGCAAAGCGGCAGCGTCGAGCACCCCGCAGATGTGCTTTAGTCCACCAGGGGACTATTAAGTGCAGTAAATGGACTGAGAAGGGACCCTGAGACGGGCCATTCAGAGAAGAGGGGACTTGCTCTTTCCTCGGTGGAGGGCCGTCAACACCATCAAACGGTGTTTTTCAACACCAGGTTGCTGGTCTGACAGCCAGTGACTGCCAAATTCTCAATAAAAGAACATTTTTCCCCTTCTCCGGATGTGACAGACCGAACACTGTCACTCTGGGATGCTATGCCTTCCAGCTCACAGGATCAGTGCACCTCGTCATGGGCTCTGAGTGTGTTAAAGAACAGGCTTCCTTCTCTCGCACTCCCAGCCCTCCACATAACCCTGGGAGAAAGATGAGAATGAATCTCTTGCCTCCTACTCTTCCTCGGGACCCCACAGCTCCAGAGTTCAGCTCTTCCATTCCGTGCTGCCCCACCGCTGGTGCATCAACGATCGTGCTGATGGTGCTACTGGCTCTGCCAGCCTGGTTAGCATTATGTAGGTGGCTCATTCGCACAATCAGACTCGGCTAAGCAATTCAATTCACCAAATGGCCTCTAAAGTTCACCGATGTGTATTTCACCAGGGTCAGCCCTGTGTCTGCCCCTGTCTTGCGCAAGGAGATTGCTGTCCTCCTGGTGAAGGATGAAACGAGCCGGTCCCTCCAGCCGAGATGATGGTTTTACAGCCTGTACTTCATCGTATCCAAAAAGACCAGTGGGTTACAGCCAATCCTAGATCTGCTTATTCTGAACCATTGCCTTCACAAGTTGCCGTTCGGAAAGCTCACGCAGAGGCACATCCTCCGCTGCGTGCGTCTTCAGGATTGCTTTGCAGCAATTGACCTGAAGAACGCGTATTTTCATGTCTCCGTTCTTCCACGCCACCAGCAGTTTCAGTTTCTGTTTCAGTTTGCTCTCTCTGTCTCTGCGGGGATATCCGCATACTCAATTATCTCGATGACTGGCTGATTACAGCTCACTCGCGGGATTAGTTATGCACAGGGACAGGGTGCTTACCCATGTGCAGAGCATCTCTTTTCTTGGGTTGGAGCTGGACTCGATCACCATCACGGCGCGCCTCTCCCAAGAGCATGCAGAGCTGATGCTGACCTGTCTGAAAGAGTACGACAGAAAACTGTGGTCCCACTGAAATTCTTTCAGAGGCTCCTGGGGCATATGGCACCTGCTCGGATTGATCCATATGAGACCACTTAAGCATTGGCTTTACGATCTAGTCCACAGACGCGCTTGGCATTCGGGCACACACCAGGTGGTTTTCACTCCACTGTGTCGCTGTGCCTTTAGCCCTTGGATGGACCCTGTGTTTTTTACAGGCTGGTGTGCCTCTAGAACAAGTGTCCAGGCATGTCATCGTTTTGACGGCTTTCCCAACATACTGTCGTATTTTAAAATTCCTAGAAACTAACTAGGTGGATTTTTTACGACTCTTCTAAAAATATTAATAAACCTTTAAGCATTTCAAAGGTAAGTAAGGTAAGCTAGAGCCTGGCAAACCTCTCACCGGCAATGTGGTAAGGTTTAACTACTGTGGCATTTTCCATACATTTTGCATTGGAGTTCCCCTCCTGCTGGGGAATGAAATTAATCATTCCCTGAGGGGGGAACGGATATGTTCCTTCGCCTCAGTGGTTGTGTCTTAGCTGACAGCTTCTTCAGCTAGAAAAAGTGAGCGACATGTGTCTTGCATTCTTATACACAACTGATTGGGATTGCTGCCAGCTGCGTGCGCTGGTGCTGCCAATTCTTTGGCATTTCATTGGCCCGTTTTATTAAGCTGCGGTCACACTGGACTTTTCTCCCCATAGACTTCCATTCATACGCACGCGAATGCGTCAGACCGGAAACGCAAGGTCATGCGTCAGGTTTCGCAGGTTGCTGCGGTGCAAAGTTCAAGCTTGGTGAACTCTGACATGCGAAATCGCATCACTTGACTGCGTGAGACGAATCGAGGATCAAAACATGACCTTTCTGGACAGAAATTTAAAACATGGAGCAATCGCTTGCTTTTTTTAATGTCTAATCATCTTATTTAATCCCGCCCCTTTTCGCAGCGCTGCACAACAGAATTTTGCAATATCAAATTCAGTGTGACCGCAGCTTCACTCTTCAGATAATTGGCTTTCTGGCGAATTCTGCCCCCATAGTGAAAGTTTTTCACATAGCATTTCCATTGTACTCCGTACATTAATATATGATACAGTGGCATAGAGCTAATGTAAATAACTTAGATCAAGAATGAGATGACTCATTTCTTTTATTATAAATGAGGTTAGTCCTTTTTGTGGACCAAACATGGCTGGAGGTCAATTCTCTCTCTCACTCACTCACCTTCCTTTGGCTTATTCCCAGATTTCACAGGGGTCACCATAGTGCAATGAACTGGCAATTACTCTACCATATGCTTTATTGGCAGATATGCCATATGGTCCCACGCACTACAATCTGTCAATCATTTCATACATATAGAATTTTCATTCTACTTCTTTTATCCAGTTAGGGGAATTAAAGTAACGTTTTTGAAGAGGATACATGTGCTTGGATTTGATTGGTAATGCTAGAAAACAATCTCACTTTTCATCAATATAGTAAAAATGAAGTTGAAACATGGCTAAATCAAGTTAAAATATATGTTATCATGGTTTATTGATAATATAATTTCTTACAGGGTAAGGTGCAGAAATTGGTTCATTAAGTACAGTGTATTAAGTATTACATTTAAAAGTGAACATCACAACCCAAGGGATACGCACAACCCACTGGTAATCATTTACTGTAAAAGGTTGTGTAAACTAAAGTTTTTTATTTCTTGAATCATTAAAAATATACATTATTTAATTTTTCCCCTTTTCCTTTCTTTTCTTCTTCCAGTTCTTCCACTATACACTTAAGTAATTCAAGTAATTTGGACATCAAATAATCTCAACTTGCAGATAAGAAAGGGACAAATTGCCTTGGGTTTTATTTCTTGCATAATGTCAAAGAAACTGCCATGAGCAAAGGTATTTGAAAATGAAAACAGAGGACATGGTTTAGTGTTCGGTGTAGCATTTTCTTGGTTTGGTGGAGACCCTATTTTTAGTGGAGAAGTGCCCACAGTGAGACTGGAGGAGAGGGCACAGCAAGAGCAAACTACTGATCCATGAGAGTTTGCAGTGAGATACCAGCAGCCCGTCCTACAATAGTTTTTCCCTCTCAATCCATGACTATTATAAGACAATATAATCCATGGCTACATATAAAACTGTTATTAAGCTTGCATTAATGTTGGGCTCTTTTTTATCAACATTGCTTACAACAATTAAACTGATATATGGGTGTCACTGTGGCACAGTGGGTAGCACGATCGCCTCACAGCAAGTAGGTTACTGGTTCGAGCCTCGGCTGTATCAGTTGGCATTTCCTTTTGGAGTTTGCATGTTCTCCCTGTGTTCGCGTGGGTTTCCTCTGGGTGCTACAGTTTCCCCCACCAGTCCAAAGACATGTGGTATAGGTGAATTGAAGGTATTTATTTGATGCCATTTGATTCCATTCATCTTTATTTCTATAGTCTTTTTACCATGTAGATTGTGTAAAAGCTGCTTAACACTTGAAGTTCCGTTTAGTTCAGTTCAGTGTAATATAAATGTCAGTGCTGAAAGCCAAAACACTAAAGAGCAACTCCACCGATGTTTAGCTCAACTAGTTCCAAGTCAAGCAAACCAGTGGCAACAGTGGGAATGAACAAACTTCACCAAATGACGAAGTGAAAGAAAAAAACCTTGAGAGAAATCAGGCTTAGCTGGACATGACAATTTCTCCTCTGGCCAAACATCTTGTACAGACCTGCAGTCTGGGCACTAGAAACATGAGAATGATGGATGTCCATTGTGGAGAGAAGCCGCAATTCTGAGTAGGTGACCAGCAGGTGTTCAGGATAGCCCATGCAATCAATCTGGAAACTCGTCTATCATTGTGGTCATTGTAGTAATCAGTCTCACGCTCTTGACTCATGCATGAACACTACAGCTTCTGTTCAGTATACTGGATTCAATATTATGTAGACCTCAGAATAAGGAGAAACAGACTAACTTAAGTGTAGATGCCATTCCAATTATAATGTCTTTTGGGAAGTGTCCCCGGCCCTGGTTGCCTTAGTTAATGCAACCGTAACAATCCTTTAGAGGGTTTGGATATCAAAAGTTATGTGTTTGTGTTTTATACGTATGTTAATGCAAAGAGATGTGTCTTTAGTGTAGTTTTGAACTCACTTGAGTGTGTCTGCCTCTCAAACTGTGATAGGAAGGTTGTTTCAGAGTTTAGGTGCCAGATATGAAAAAGATCTAGTTGATTCTGATATTATAGGAATAATTCATTTTCCAGAATTAATTGAGTGTATTGGGTAGTTAAGCCATTTAGGGCTTTGTAGTTAATCAATAAATTTTTTAATTTTATACAATGTTTAATAAGGAGTCAATGTAATGGTGAAAGAAACAATGTAATATGATCACATTTTATAGTTCTAGAAAAGCACTCTAGCTGCTGCATTTTGAACAGCTGAAGTTTGTAAATTATGCCTACAAGGCAACCACCTGATAATGCATTACAAAGCCTAAATGAGAGGTCATGAAAGTATGAATAAGCTTTTCCTCATTAGACACTGATAGCATATGCTGAAGTTTGGAAAAATGCAGTTTTACAGATGCTTGAAATGTGGCCTTTAAATGACAGGCTGCTATCAAAAAAACAACCCTAAATTTTGACTTAAGACAAGGACTGAACTGAAAATCCATAAAGGGTTAGACAGTATTCTAGGTTTTTGCGCAAGAGGCTTTTTGGTCTAATAAGCAAGACCTCAGCTTCTCTGTAAATTTAGTATTTATTAAGGAGAATGTTATGATGATCAGTAGTATCAAATTTAGAACTGAGGTACAACAACACTAACAAAGAAATTCACACAATTGAATAAAAGCCATTACACAAAGAGAGTGTTGTTTTGGTGCTATGAAATGCTCTAAATCTAGATCTAGATCCAAATTTTTACTGTATGAAGAAACATAATTGAGTAGACAGCACTACCTACTGCGCCACTGCGTCGCCGAATTAGGTATATATACAGAGTTTAATTAAAAAGAGGGAAACAGGCAAGGAAGTCAAAACACATAAAGCAGTCCAGCTGGCAAACTGACAAAAGGGGAATCCAAAAGTCAGTGGTCCAGAAAACAGGCAGAAAGATCAACAATAAAACAGAATAGAATACGAAGGGAAACACGTGGTAAGGCAGATGAACTGGCAATACAATGGCAAAGCTTTAACCATAGTTATAAAATCAAAAAGTTTTTTATATATATTTTAGGGGTTTTCACCTTTTTTTATAGGACAGTAGAGAAAATACATGGGGAGCAGAGAGAGGGGGGGAAGGATTGGCAAAGGTCATCGAGCCAGGAATCAAACTTGGGTCGCCATGAGCACCTAATGCTATATGTTAGCACACTTTACCATTAGGCTATTTGCACCGATAAGTGAAATCAAAGTTAAGTTACCATAAAGGAAGCAGTTTCATTATTCAGGCGAGAGCTCCCTCTGCATTACAAAATACCCCTCCTGATCCTCTGTGGTTGTGGTGCTAGCCAGTCGAGTCTGGCTCTATAAAATCGTTCAATTAGGGAGGAATTCAGGATGTCAGAGGCAGTTACCCATGATCTGTCCAGTAAGTATTGGAGCTGACCTGCTTGGCATCTTGAATCCAGTAATTCATTGACTTTACATGCTGGGGATCCAACTAGATTGTGGTGGTTGTGGTTCTTCGCTCTCAGTGTTGGGGTCAGCACCTGAGTAGACCAGTTTGAAGAGCAAGACATGGACATGAAGCTTTTCCTCATTAGACACTGATAGCATATGCTGAAGTTTGGAAAAATGCAGTTTTACAGATGCTTGAAATGTGGCCTTTAAATGACAGGCTGCTATCAAAAAAACAACCCTAAATTTTGACTTAAGACAAGGACTAAACTGAAAATCCATAAAGGGTTAGACAGTATTCTAGGTTTTTGCGCAAGAGGCTTTTTGGTCTAATAAGCAAGACCTCAGCTTCTCTGTAAATTTAGTATTTATTAAGGAGAATGTTATGATGATCAGTAGTATCAAATTTAGAACTGAGGTACAACAACACTAACAAAGAAATTCTCACAATTGAATAAAAGCCATTACACAAAGAGAGTGTTGTTTTGGTGCTATGAAATGCTCTAAATCTAGATAGGAAGTTTTCACAAATTTTTACTGTATGAAGAAACATAATTGAGTAGACAGCACTACCTACTGCGCCACTGCGTCGCTGAATTAGGTATATATACAGAGTTTAATTAAAAAGAGGGAAACAGGCAAGGAAGTCAAAACACATAAAGCAGTTCAGCTGGCAAACTGACAAAAGGGGAATCCAAAAGTCAGTGGTCCAGAAAACAGGCAGAAAGATCAACAATAAAACAGAATAGAATACGAAGGGAAACACGTGGTAAGGCAGATGAACTGGCAATACAATGGCAAAGCTTTAACCATAGTTATAAAATCAAAAAGTTTTTTATATATATTTTAGGGGTTTTCACCTTTTTTTATAGGACAGTAGAGAAAATACATGGGGAGCAGAGAGAGGGGGGGAAGGATTGGCAAAGGTCATCGAGCCAGGAATCGAACTTGGGTCGCCATGAGCACCTAATGCTATATGTTAGCACACTTTACCATTAGGCTATTGGCACCGATAAGTGAAATCAAAGTTAAGTTACCATAAAGGAAGCAGTTTCATTATTCAGGCGAGAGATCCCTCTGCATTACAAAATACCCCTCCTGATCCTCTGTGGTTGTGGTGCCAGCCAGTCGAGTCTGGCTCTATAAAATCGTTCAATTAGGGAGGAATTCAGGATGTCAGAGGCAGTTACCCATGATCTGTCCAGTAAGTATTGGAGCTGACCTGCTTGGCATCTTGAATCCAGTAATTCATTGACTTTACATGCTGGGGATCCAACTAGATTGTGGTGGTTGTGGTTCTTCACTCTCAGTGTTGGAGTCAGCACCTGAGTAGACCAGTTTGAAGAGCAAGACATGAAAAGATGGAAAGACACAGAAGTTAACAGGAAGCTGTCAACGAGGAAAGTGACCTCATTAATTGTCTGACTATTTTAAATAGGCCAACATACTTCGGGCTGAGCTTCCTGCTGGATAGGTTCAATTTGAGGTGCCTTGAGAGCCAGGCCCATTGTCCTGGTTTGTATAGAGGTTGTGGGTGATGTCGTCGATTGGCCTGGAACTCCTGAATTTGTATGGTTCTTTGCAAATGGACACAGGCACTTTCCCACAGCCTTTCACTACGTCTGAGCCAACTGTCCACTGCAGATACCAAGGAGGGCTTACCAGACTGCAGAAACAGAGGAGGTTGATATCCTAGAATGCATTGGAAAGGAAGTTAAGCCAGTGAAAATATAAGATAGTTCTATGCATATTCTGTCCTTGACAAGAACTTTGCCCACCAGTTCCGTTGAGTTCACAAATTTAAGGTATTTGCCAATCTTTTGATTTAACCATTTTTCCTGGCCATTGCATTGTGGGTGATATCCTGAGGTAAGGTATGTTAATGTCCAGTTATCTCACCAAACCTATGAGGTGAATTTACTCTCTTAGAAGACTGTTGAAAAAGAGTGCTGGTGGTCTCCATGGCATTGGTAAGACCTTTTAAAGAAACCAAGCAACAGGCTTTGGAAAAGTGAGCTATGATGATGAGGATGTTGGTGAAGCCATCACAGGGAGGCAGGTCAGTGACTAAATCAAAAGATGTGTGACCAGAGGTTTTGAGGAATCTGTAGTGGTTGTACTCAAGCAGATCTTGTTCATGATGTCCCACCTCATGGGTGCCTATAATTAATGATGAGGGAAGAAACGATTCTGGGAGATTATTTTCAGTGGGTGTATTATGATTGGAAAATGCATCAGCCTTATTGTTTTTACTGCCTGGATGAAAGGTAACTAAATTGGAAGCGGGTGAAAAACAAGTACTCACCGCTTGGTGAGACTTCCACCATTTTGCACTCTTAATGTATTATAGGTTCTTATCATCAGTAACTTGAAGCAGGTGGGCTGCTTGTTTAAGCTAGTGCCTCCACTCTTTGATGGCCGTTTTCATGAGTAAGAAATCCATGTTAAGCTGCGGTCACACTGGACTTTTCTCCCCATAGACATCCATTCCTACGCACGCGAATGCGTCAGACCTGAAAGGCAAGCTCATGCGTCAAGTTTCGCTGCATGGAAAGTTGAAGCTTCCAACCCAACTTCAACATACTTACCTGTAGGTTTCAAACAAGCCTGAAGAACTCAATTAGTTTGATCAGGTGTGTTTAATTAGGGTTGGAACTAAACTATGCAGAGCTGCTGTCCTCCAGGAACTGAGTTTGACACCTGTGACCTACTATTGGGCTATTGGGATCAGAATGCTTTAGAATGGGAGCTATTGTTAAACTCTCCTTAAGCTTGGAGAAAGCCACCGTAGATTCAAATGAATATTTTTACGAGGAGGTCTTGCACTTTAGCAGAGATATCAGAGGGGTGGCAACTGCAGTGTAGTTGTGAATTAATTACCTGTAGAAATCTTCAAAGCTATGAAATCTTTGTTGCTCTTCGACAGACTTGGGGCGAGGCTACTCTGCAACAGCTCAAACCTGGGAGACATCTATTTCCACTACTTGATGGCTAATGTTATATCAGATGAAGGTGGTCTTGGACAGATGAGAGAGGAAAGTGATTAACACACACCCAGGGAATACTGTAAGTGGTCCTCTGGGCCTTGTGTGGAGATACAGCACTGTGATGGCCTGGTTTACCACAGTAGAAACAAAGATTGAATTGGTTTCATCAAATTCTCTTTTCCTCTGAGAGCTTGGAAAGCCCCAGATGAATAGGTTCCTGACTTGGCAAGGAAAGTGCTAGTTTATGTAACAGTGGTGGCATGACTGAACTGGGGGGTTGACGGCCTGGTTTTCTTGTCTGGGCATTTCATATTTCTCAATGCAGTTTGTCAATACAAATTACTAGAGACACAAAATCATGGAAGAAGCAGTTCCCCCCTTACAGTCTAATTCAGTCTTGATTCAGACTTTGTTGAAAAACCTCAACGCAATATTCTTCCAACCACTCTGAGCAGCAATTCAACAGCATAGTAGGCTGTGGTTTGTGTACCCTGAGTCATGTGCAGCAGCTGCGATGAGACATTCCTGCTGAATAAAATACTCAAAAGACGTCTGAAACAACATATTTGAGTCCCATACTGCAGAAGCCCAATTAGGTGCTCTGCCAGAAAGCAGTGACATCATAAAGGATTTTTTTTTCTCACCATATGTGAATTGTTCCTTATGGTGATCAAAATATATCTGGACTTGATGAACAAATCCTCTACACAAATCCACAGAGCCCTCAAACTTCTCAGGTAAAGCCAGTCTTTCAGTATGTTATGTATCAGGTTGAAAGAGTCTAATGTAGTGAGTGAGGTGTTCATTCGCTGACTGAAGTTTGTTGAGTTGTTCCTGGTTGTTCTTTAGTATTTAATTTTGGTAGATGAATGCTGCTTGAAGCTGTGACCCCTCTGAAATCGGAGGAGCTAAAGTGTTCTGTAATGAGGGTGAAAGTATTCTGTAAGTTCAACAAATCTAAAACACCAGGCAAAAGTCAAGTCGAGGAGAGAAAACAGGCAAAGAAGTCAAAACACATAAAGCAGTCCAGCAGACAAATGGGTCTGAGTATTACTATTATCAAACCATTAACCATGACGTTTAGCTCAATAAACTCCCACTTTGCTGCTTTTTAATAGTTATTAGGGTTGTAGTTGTGTTAAGGTATGAACAGTTATGGCATACCTGCCAACATTTGGTTCGTAAATTCAAATTCCGGGAGACCCCCCCCCCCCCCCCCCCCCCCGCCCGTTATTTACATATTACTGGCGTCATCACGTTCTACCATTTCTGTTTGTTTAAAAGCCTATGGTAAATAGACGGGGTATTTTTTATTCGCATTACGCGTTATGTAAGCTTGTAAATTTAACAAAATTTATTGCTGTTTGAATACAGTATATCATTATAGATGAGTAGGGAATTTGCAGTAATCTCTCAGACGCAGGGGCGTAGCAACCGGGGGGGACGGGGGGGATATGTTCCCCTCACTTTTAGAGATAGACCATTTAGAAAAAGGTGATTAAGAATGTAAACTTTTGGATTTCATACAGCTGTCCCCCCCACTTTTAAAATGTCCACTCCTCCCCTGCTCAGACGTAATATACTCAGACAAGTTCTGAAACTCTCACTTAAAACATCTCTGATTGTGCAACAAGTATAAACGGTCAAATTAAATTGTTAAAATAAAGGAGAAGCAGATCGGGTTGACTGTACAAGGGAAATACCTTCAAACTGCCACCTGTTCTAAATCATTTGCCGTCGGTACGCAGAGAGGTGCTCTGCTCTCAGGCTGCAGGGAAGGCTCGTTGAGAAGAGTAGGGACGGTACAGTAATGGACAAACGAGTCTATAAAAATCGCCAGTAACACACAAAAAAGTCGCTAGATTTGTCGCTAGTCACTTTTTTGAAAATGTGTCGCTAAGTTGGCAACACTGGCGCAAACTGAAGAGCGGGGAGCGGGAGGGGTGAGAGGTTTGGGGAGATGGGGGCGGGCGAACTGTAGCGCGCCACTGGAAGAGCACAAGCACCAAGTTTCAACCCGGACTGTACCAAAATGCTGAGGAGCGGGGGGCGGGGGAATTCCGGGAGTTTACCGGGAGACAGAACAATACGGGAGACGGGTCTGAAATACGGGAGACTCCCGGGAAAAACGGGAGTGTTGGCAGGTATGAGTTATGGATGTAAATAAGATTGTGCAGAATCTACAGATACTACTCCAACAAGAGTAAGCAAGTCCAATTCAGTAAAATGCAGCATGTTTCACAATCCATTCGTCATCCATTGAAATCCTGATCCTAAAACACACAATTCACATTAGTTGCAACATCTCTACTCTAATAATAGTATATTTATATTAATTAGTGGACTGTTCACAGTGACCTTTTTGAGTGCTAATGCTTGATTCTCATAGTGTCACAGCTTATAATGTCTCTATGTTATGCCAAAGGCTCAGGGAGTAGCTGCAGATAGGATGCAGACTGAAGAAAACATGCATCATTGGACAAATGCATGAAAGAGAAATCTGCTGAATGATGATGTGCAGAAGACAAAATTCTGAAGAAATTCATATATATGTATGTGTCCACTTTAACGTGACATCTGCTTAAAATACTTACTGCTTTTACATCAAACAAACAAGGAAAAAAAAGGTACTTCATTTCATCAAATGTCAGATTTTGTAGGTTGAGTTTGTATAAATTATTTGTATTTTGTTGAAATACATTTATCACATCAGTATTTTATGTAATATTTTAATACAATTCATACAATTTATTTGTATTTGTAATTTGCAACAAAATCATTTTTAGTGTACAGTATTTGTGCCCATCTCTCAACACAAAACATAAGGAATAAAGCTTAGCCTAATCTCAGGACTGTGTAAGATGTCAAGTGCATGAATACACACAAGCACAGATGTTTCACATGCATCAGCACATGTGATTCTACATAAATACACTAACAGCATTCACAGTCTTTGAAAGATACATGCATCCCTACACACAAAACATACACACAAACACACCACAGATGATTTGCACATATGAGAAGGAAGTTTAGGACAAGTCATCACCGGAGGCACAGTGAATCAGAGCTGTGATGTAGTGAGATGCGTTCTCTTCTTGTCTGTCAGTGTGTTTTACATCTACACTCACTGATGGGGGGGATGACAGTGCTCCGACCACCCATCCTCCATCCCTGCTGACGTCAGCCCTTGATATGAGTCAGGGAACACAACAACGGTGTCTCCTCATAGATGAAAGCTGCAGTTTTTTTTTTATATTTCTATTCATAATTATTTTGCATCTGCTATATGCAAACTGATGGGTTTGGATGATGCTGATAAACATGATGTGATATTCAAAATCAACCACCTTCCTATATCTCTATTCCAGCTTCTTTTATAATTTTACAGCATTTTTAAAGTTCAGGGTCTCATTTCTAAAACATACATGCAGTTCAAACTTAGAATGTGAGTATGCTAAAATTCAACAGATGTAATAAAACAAATAAAATGTGAGCAGTTCTGAGTAGACATGAACGCTTTTCTTGAATACTGCAAATTTGGAAATTTACGAAACAGGTGAAAAGTAAGTCCTCCATCATGTACAGTAAGCAAAATATTGGTAACAATTTACATTAATATTCCATTTGTAAAGTGTTTACAGAGATGTTTAAGTCATATAGTCTTTATTTGTATAGCTCTTTATACAGTGTACATTGTGACAAAGCTGCCTTCCATTGATGAATAGGAAAAAGGATAAAAAGTAAATATTTCAGTTTCAGGCAGGATGTAATAGTAGAGTGGTGGTGTGGTTCTAGTTAAATTGAACTAGTTAATCTAGTTAAGTAAATAAAAAAACTGCTTAATTCAGTTTAATAAAAAATGTCACTGTTGATTTCAGGAATACAACAAGCTCTCCCCATCACCAATGATACCAATGACCTGATTCCTAGCACACACACACACACCTATGGTTCACTTATGCACCCAACTCCAATTAAAGAAGAGATTTATTGACACCCCTCACCAGATCCAGTCCATCACAGATAGCCCTTTAGGCCATGGACACATCTGCTACTGCATTGGGTCCGTTCAGTTAAGAATCTGAGAACTTCATATGGAAGATATTAGTCTGTTGGTTCTGGAGGATTCCACCGCTGGGATATTAGGGTGCTCATAGCTTGTATTCCATAGTTCCTCCATCTACTGGACAACTGGAGAAGTCCTGAAATGGTTTCCTAAATAATTCCTGCATCTCCCGTAATTCCTGTCTCTGGCTCTAACAAACCCTTTGAACTCCGCGTCCATAGAAAGTCCTCTCGAGAGTCGTTCTTTCAACATCCCACAGGAGTATTATCACTTCAGTGACATTTTCTGCCCAAAACGAGCCTCTAGTCTCACCTCGCTGACCATGGGACTGTGTGATCAACCTCCTTCCTGAACAACTGGTGGCCAGAGGTAAAGTCTACTGTATTTACTCACTATTCCTGAGCAGAAGGCCATGGGTGAGCATGTTAAAAAAGCATTACATTTAGAATACATTCGGCTATATACTTTCCCTGCTGCTTTCAGCTTCTCTTTTGTGGCTAAAATGGACAGAGGCATATGGCCATGCATTGATTACAGATCCTTCAATAAGATCGGAGTAAAAATATCGGTACCCTCTTTCCCTCATCCCCAGCACCTCAGTGGAGCCAGGATATTCACGAAGTTGGACATCAGAAGTGCATACAACCTTTAGTTGTGCCATTTGTGCCACACCTACTAGCCACAACTAGTATCTAGACTGGTAAACGCCCCCTTTGTATTCCAGGGTTACATAAACAAGGTGTTCCAGGAATTTTTTTCATGGTTTCATCTACATCCCGGAACAATGCCAAACATTGCCAGCTTGTTTCTGAGGTTTTTCAACAGCTTTGTGAACACCAACTTCAAGATTCCTAGGTTTCGCAAACGTCCATAGAAGGTTCTAAATGAGCTCAGCGTTCTACTGAGCTCACTCCCTTCCAGTGTTACTCGGTTACCAACCACCTCTCTTCCCCTGGTCTGGGGAACCACCAGATGTACTATAAGTTCATCATTGGTTATGGTAGAGTGAGTGGGTCTAGGACTCAGCACATCAACATCCCTAAAAAGCAGTCAGATGTCTTAGATTCAAGCAAATGTCCAGCGAACCACCACTCTGACATACCATCCTGGACAAAAGATATTTACCTGAGACTTCCATGCAATATGATGAGTCACAGATTTATTGCACCCTCATGACTCACATTACATGCCTCACATGCCTTTCAACTGGGGAGGATATGGACTTGAGGAAAGATCATGGGTTTCCAGGATCTCCTGATGAAATTGCATTCCATGCATCACCAGTGTCCAGCAGTTTTTCAACAACACCTTTTACGATCCTCAGGAACGGATCTACCAGGCTCTCCTCATCACCAACAATCCTAATCACCTGATTTCTAGCACACACAACTGAGCACAATTCCCCAATCAGCACTGTCTGTAAATAAGCACCTCGATTCCACTCTCACTTTGTCTGTTGTCCAAATGGGATAAGGTCTAATCTTATGACTGAGAAACACTCACCTTATTCTTTGCTCCAGTGAGCCCTATCTCCCTCGTCTGCTTCTTGTGTTACTGTGCGTGTTGTGATATATGTGCCTTTGGGCCCATCTGCAAACCAGCTCCTGAAAATTGCTGATCATCTCAATACTAATACGCTCTCTGTTCATATGGTAGTCAAGAGACTTTAGATTGTCCTCTAGCATCAGTATCTTCACTGATTTAATTTACCTGTTTCACAAATCTGCAATTAAACACGTTTTTTGAGTCTTATCCCCATGTAACAGTTGAAGGACGATCCACTGTAGAGCAGCCTTACCAGCCCTAGTTGAGCTAGCCAGTGTTGATAATGGCAAAAAACAAAACTCCACCAATTGACGGAAGTGAAGAACAAACCTTGTAAGAAACCATAGGCTCAGTCAGGGTGACCAGTTCTCCTCTGGCAAAACGTCTTGGGCAGTGCTGCAGTCTAGACATCAAAATAATCACTAACTATTAATAATCACCAACACATTTCTGTCAAAGCTTATGCAGTATTCTAGGATTTTGCATGACAGATGTTTTGTTCCATTGAGCAAGACTTCCATTTTATATCATAGACATAATTTTTTTAACCAAATTGAGAATTAGAAAGTTAGTAGTCATCCAATTTTTTTTTTTTTGGAGGTTGCCTTCAAAGAACAGTCTTCTTTCTCTCACAACTCCAGCCTTATTGTGGGCACATGGGAGCATGGTAAGGGCTACTCACCTCTCTCAGCTGGATGTTCCTGGATGGATGTTCTCAACCCCACAGGCTGCCCCATTGCTGGTGCATTAATGATTGCTTTGATGGTGTCCTTTGTACAGGCTCTGCCAATCTTATTAAGCACTGCCCAGCCTGTCTAAAAAGCTCATCTCCTGTTCAGCAGACATTGGCACTCCCATGTGTCGAAAGACACTTCTTGAATAGACTATGTCTTTCTTCGAGCCAGTCTGCCCTTAGAACAAGCGTCTAGGCATATTGTTGTTACAACAGATGCTTCCATCAATGGCCCACCCAGACCTTATTTTCAGACCTCACTTTCCGTGTGACAGCCCCTCCCTGGTACATTCCCTGAGGAAGGACCTTCTTTCTGAAGGATGGGGCACTATCTGGATCTATGAAACCTCCACATATGGTGTGTAGGTTGCACAAAGAATACTTGGGAAACTGTAGCACATGGAGAAAGATCAAACAAACACATTTCATTGTCACATAAACTTTTAAGCAGCCCTCAGGAAGCCACAAAATCACCTCACCAGGAGGTCACAAGTCACATACCTAAGTCCCGAGTTACCATGGTAACAATCTTGATAGGCGAGCATCAAAGACTTCCACACTCACATGTGAACAAGAACTGACGTTTTTAAAATAGCTATACTATATCCTAGAATGTATGTAATGTTTTTGTGTGTGTATGTTCATGTTCTTTGTAACCTGCTATGTCTGTGCTAGATAGTGTTTATTGATGATTTACTGGTGGTATATCAATCTTTTCTGCATTAAAACCCTTAGAAATATTGCTTAACTTAGACTCAAACAACATCACAGAAGTGTTGGTTATATGCACAGCTAATGTGGTTTACAGAACAACTGTATGCATTGTATTTTTGTACTTGTAACATATGTTGAGATTATAAAATCTTTTAACATTTGACCACTACTCAACAAGCATATGCAAATCCCCAGACATGAACAATGGGCCATAAAACTGGCTTAGAAGGCAACTTCTCATTGGCTAACTCAGCCCCTGATTTCATCCTATTTAAGGAACAACCAGTTCACACGTCTCTTTTTGCTCTTTGCCTCTTCATGCTCTGACCCTTACTCCTCTTAAATCCTCTTCTTCAACTCTTCAGTCACCAGCAAAATGTAAGCTAGGGCCTTAGGCCTCACCCAAGCTGAGTCTTCTCACTCTTCAGAGACTTTCAGCATCAAACAATCTCTATTCTGGACAATTTCAACTCAAACCTTTGCTGGAATGCTGATCAACCGATCAGAATGGGGAAGAACCAGTAACGACTTATCAAGAAACTTTTAGGCCAGCACATGCACTCTTTGTCTCATGCACTCTCTCTCACTCTCTCTCTCTCTCTCTCTCACCCCCTCTCTTTCTCTCTCTCTCTCTCAAGTACATGCATGTTGTAAGTATATGTGTTGTCTATAGCTTTTTGTGACCATTATTAAATCTTTGAGCCCACGCGGATTGCTTGTTTTGACACACAGAACAAGTTACTTGAACTCAAAGATAAAGCAACAGGTTGTACTAATCCGTCAATGTAGTGAGATCAATTATTTTTCGAGACCAGGAAATTACTTGACCTTTGAATTAATAGACAAATAGATTGTAGGCTCCAACAGACGAGCAGTTCAATTTGAATGTAATTTTAGTTAGGCTACCATTAACAATAGTCAACCCAAATATTCATAATTAAACTTGTTATTATTAATTATTAATAATTTTATGAGCTTAATTCGCTCCAAAAACCTACCCCCAGGGGTGGGGATTAAGGAAACCTACCCCAGGTGTGGTGATTTTCAGACCTCAGTTTCCTCCCTGACCCTCCCTGGTGCATTCCCTGAGGAAGGACCTTCTTTCTGAAGAATGGGGCACTACCTGGATCTATGAAACCTTTAGATATGGTCCACAGGTGGCACAAGGGGTGGTTAACACCTGTAAAAAATGAGGGGGATCAGACACCCAATTATTTGTTATATTTAACACAAAAACTCTCTTCTATACAGTGAACTAAGAACCAAGCTGGGTAATACAACACCTAAGCATCCAGATGTTTTTGACACAAAAGGAATGTGCTCATTCTTTTTGAACAGACAAAAGCTCCCACTCCTATTTAGCCCATCTTAATAATAATAAAAATTCATTATATTTATATAGTGCTTTTTTAGGTACTCAAGCACTTTGTAGATGTTGGAGAGAATCTCCTTATTCACCAGTAGCCTACAGCATCCACCTTGATGATTCAACAGCAGCCATATTGGGCTAGAATGCTTATTGGTGGAGAGGAGACAGAGTGATAAAGCCAATTATTATACAAGAATGGTTAGGATGCCTTGATGGACAGAGGCCAGTGGGCAAATTTGGCCAGGACACCGGGGACACAGCCCTACACTTTTTGAAGGATATACTGGGATTTTTACTGACCGCAGAGACTCAGGACTTCGGTTTAACATCTCATTCAAAAGTCGGTGCTCAGTGAACAGTATAGAGTTCCCATTACTGGGGCTTTAGAACCCATAAAAACCATGACCCATGACCACCCCTGCTGGCCTCACTAATACTTCTTCTGGCAGCAACTTAGTTTTACCATGTGGTTTCTCGTGAATGTACTAACCAGGCACAGCGCTTCTTAACATTACTGGGCCCCAAGGTCACCTCCTTTTCTTCTAGTAAACAGACCTCACAGGATAAGATGGTGAACTAACAGTCTTCTCCAGCTGCATACTAAGCTTGTACCATGTTTTGATTTCCAAACAGAGGTTAGCCCATTGAATAATGGATGCCATCACCCTGGGTTATTACCAGTTGCAGTGTGAACTGTTCTTCCTGAGGGTGAGAACAAACTACCAGTAGTGTTGCCTCCTCCTGTGAGTTAACGTATGGTGCCACTTTAACAGTCATTTGTCTTGAATTTTAACACAATCACACGATTTTATAGTCTTTGAGTAGAGCTGGTTTCCTCCCAGTTGCTAGGTAACTCTGGTCAATCAGGAAGAAATTAGCCATGTGTCATATGCTTGCCATGTCATTTGTTCTAACCAGAAGATCTATAAGCTATATTGCTCTGCTAGTAAGTTCCCCTCTGTTGCACCCTAGAGAGTTCTTCCAAAGTGCCCAAAAGTGTCATTTGCTTGGCCCAGTACGTTGCTGCTGTATGCTTGCATGGTCAACCTGCATCTAGGGATCGGGGCCTTTTATGCATGTTTCTCTCTAGGGTAACCCCATTGTCTCAACCAACCGTGGTAGATTCCTCTACTGGGTAGAACAGTGGTTCTCAATTCCAGTCCTCGGGCCCCCCTACCCTGCACATTTTGTATGTCTTCCTTATTTAACACACCTGATTCAGATCATCAGCTCATTAATGGAGAGATCCGTCAACTGATCCTTGAGTGTCAAATAGAGCGACATACAAAATGTGCGGGGGGGGCCCGAGGACCGTAATTGAGAACCACTGCCCTAACAGGTAACCATCTTAACTTATGTAGCGCTCCCCTCCCCCTATAGCAACATTTCTCAATCCCGGTCCTCACACCTGCTATTTTATAATGCTACATAATTCAAATGTTTATCTTTACATGTCAGAAGTTTGTTCTAATTTGACAATAAGTGCCTTGCAAAGAGGAGTGCACAGCTATTCCGCCATGATTTCAGTTTGAATGGTGCATTTATATTTCACTGAAATATCAATGTACAAATGCCCAAACTTCACGCTTCTCTAGTAAGACACTGTGGGTAATGCTGTTGTGTAAAACCACAAACTAACTTTCTGAAGTGAAAATAAAGGTTCTTGTGCTCAGGTAGAGAGCAATGAAGGAGAAGGGACTAGGGAGCAACGCACAGTCTGTAAGCACATGTCAGTCTGAACAGCTGCATGGAGCTCTTCTAATGAGCTGGTTATCGGAATCAGGAATGTTTAATTTAGAGAGACATGCAAAATATGCAGATTGGTTGAATGTGAGTACCTTTATTAAGAAACGCTGATCTGTAGAGCTAGCCCATGTCTCAATATCTTCCTCTTGGTAGCCTGGGGCATTCTCCTTTTCCCCCAGAAGGCTTTCCCAACATATTATCAACTAACACACTAGCAATATAGTTACCTATGTAAAATCTTTAAAAGCCTCATTCATTTATTAGGTTCACGAAGGTTTACGAACGTTCAGTAGGCATTTTTTGTAGGACTCCAGTCCAGTCAATAAATACTACATAACTTTGCTTTGTTGTATTCTGCCATGGTCTTGCCATGTTCATGCAGCATTAGCATATCGTATCTTACTGAACCATATGCATGTGTATGTAATACATGTGTATGCTCAATGGTACCAATAACTACAGCAATAGGAATAACAGTAGCTGCAGATACATGCACAGCAAATCTAGTCCAAGACCAAATACATTAATACTGATATTTCCATTAGGATGCTGAAATGTATTCTGGAGATTATCATGACTGAACTATTCAAATGTAAGTAAATCTATGTCATGTATAAATAATTAGTATGCTAATTAATCAATAGTATCTGGGTAAATATGCATTTTGAAGTATATAAGCATCATAAAGTGAATCAGTTGAGCTTTCAGTATTTAGCATTTTATAGTTTATGAGAGAAATATAAGCACAAAAAATAGATCACTGGTTGTATCTTTTCTCTCTCTCTCTCTCTCTCTCTCACACACACACACACACAAACAAACTCGTCAGAGTCTATCACTGCCCATTACAGCCCAGTGGTCTGCTGCGTGTGCTGTGTGCAGGCCTGGACCCCAAAACAGAAAATGTCAAGTGTGATAAGAGTTAGTGTATGTTCATATGCTATGAAATTCTGCCTGGTCCAATTGCCCTCAGAATGCTACATGGCCCGTGGCTCTTGCTCAGCTCCGCAGCACTTCAGATGAACTGTGAACTACTTTACAGGTCCTTCACATACCTGGAGCATGTGAAAATCAAGCTCTTTTTTTATTTTCTTATCTCCTTGTGTTGGTACTGTAACTGTACAAGACAGATTTTATAGAGTTTGCACTATTTATTGTGTTTAAAAGTGCAGTAGGTGATCTGCCAAAATGCTATCTGTTAGCATAATACCTTTGAAAACACAATCCCTCCCCTGCCGTCTAAAGCCACGCTTCCTGAAATCACAAACGCGCACCTTAAAGATGACAGTAGACAACCCATTAGATCTTGTCGTTCGCCAGTTAGCAAACTTTTTAGTACTTTATAATACTACAATTCCGAGAAAAAAACTGTGTATAACTAGCACGTTTTCAGTTGTCATAATAAGGGATGGGAAGTATTTCTGATACATGTATTTCAAATATATATTTTAAATACAAAATAGTAATTTGTATTTGAGAGGGTTAATGAAAATGGCTTACTATTTTGTATCAAAATACTTTAGAGCAGTGGTTCTCAACTGGTTTGGCCATGGGACCCACATTTTTACATGGTCATCAAGCCGCGACCCAAACTTTTAGGAACTATAATATAATTTTAGGAATTATAATTAATTTGTATTTATTTGTTAACATACACAAATAGTGACAGATAAATCACAAGTCACCAATACTTACAAATAAACAATATTTTATTGCTGTCATTTAACAAAATGTATCAAATTATAGAAATATTACAAAGGGTAAGAAAAGGTTCAGTTACCATCAACTAAACTGAACTGTTAATAAAACATTAACACTGATTCTGTTGAACAGAACAAATCAGCAAATTACAGTAAAATAATTTAAATAATCATAACCATTTTTACATCTAATATGACAGCAATTATAAACATCTGTTTCACTTAACAGTAACTTGGGAAGCTAATGAGATAACTGAGGATGTGCTTTACTCCTGATAAGAGTTTTAAAGTCTGGGGTAATGGTAGACCCGAAGATCGTGCTCTATGTCCAACCTGTTCCTTTGCTTTGACTTAAGCTGCACCAAAGAAGAGAAGCCACTTTCACACAAATACGTAGTGCTAAATGGTAGGATGGATTTGATCGCACGAATGGTAAGGGACGAATACTCAGAAAGCACTTCGCGGCACCAAAACTGGGTAAAGTCTAGATTGGATACGCGGCCGGCCGGAAGTGCGATATTTACATTAATATAGCGGCATTTTTTTATGACACTGTATAACAATAATTAATATTTTTACAGTACTGTGACGGTTGGGTTTAGGGTTGGGGTGGGGGTAGGGGTTATAAAATACAATTTATTGGGTAATTTAATAGATATCATAAATAATACTCGGTACAACTACTGTTTTTCCGCTTCTGTGACGGTTGGGTTTAGGGTTGGGGTGGGGGTAGACGTTAATAAAATACAATAAATCAGAAATTACATAAATAACATAAATTATTCTCGTTACCTTCCGGCCGCAAACGTATCCGATCTAGCAACAACCCCAAAACTGGGAGAGGCTTACTTCACTGAGTTTCTTTAGGTGCGTTCGACTTCATGCAGCGCTGCGCAGATCGATCGAAGTCTGTCTTAAAGCGGTGCATGCTGGTTAGAAATTTTGGCCGGATTGATGCTGCGCCGACGGCATGTGGCATCAAAGTACCGCGACAGCGCTTAGAGATCAGACGACTGACTCAGCCCGCGCAGCAACTGAAGAGCGCCTGCATGAACTCTGATGACGACACCAATATAATACGATTGGCCAAGTTCACCGCATGACAACAACCACGTGTGATTCAGGTTTATTATTGGACAACATCCTTCTCACAAATTTCAAAACAAACAATTAACTGTTCATACACTCTCTATCTTGTACACATCATGCTTATTAAAAGACTACAAATATTTTACAGCAGCATCATCTTTTGTTAAGTAATTTGTTCATACTGACTAGATTGTTTGCACAGGTTTATTCTGCCTTTTTTATACAGACTACTAGCTCCATAAACGATATAAATGATATATTTTAGTAAATAACTTAAATATTAACTCAAATAAGTCTTACAGACTTGTAATACAATAATTATCATCATTGATCCTGACGATTTCTTAGCAAATTAAGTTATATAAAAATATGTAATATAAAAATATGATTCTAAAATATTTTATTTTCTGTCAAACCATATTACGCAGAAATAAAAGTTAAAAGTGTCATTGATGTACCTGCTCTTTCTGGGAAATTTCTACTGAAAGTGTAGCTCATTTATTTTGGTCATTTTGTTCAATCTTTTTGGATTAAAGGGCTTTTTTAAAAATGCCTTCATTATTCAAAATAATCCTATTCGTGGATATTTATTTCATTTTTATGTGCCCTTATTTTCCCCCTTATTTCTGATGCATTTGTATGTAGGCTACTTAATTTTAATTCATAATTCCCTTACTGTTTAAAATGAAGTTTGTAGAGACTGTATTTTGATTTTATTTGTACTTATATCTTTTGTTGTTATTTCAATAAATAAATAAATAAATAAATGATCACGCCATGTGATCGGTAATCATGACTGCAGCAACTTGAGTCCCCGAAGTGGCCGGCTTGACGGCTCCGTTTTCAACTCCGCCCCCGCCTGCGCTCGGCTAATCTCGTTGATCACCGGCTGCAGCTGTGCTTAATGTCGAACGCACCTTTTTTCAGCGTCTTATCACATGACAGCTCCACCAGCTGATTCTCTTTGTTGCTTAGCAACGTGACGCTTTCCACTTTGATTCCAAAGGAATTGCTTATCCACGGATCATCATCATGTTTATCGAGAAAGTAGTACGGTTGTTGCGCGCGCATTTCAAAATAAAAGTCCGGCAAAATAAGTTCAATTTAACTTTTGTTGTTTTTTTGACCACACACTCCGCGACCCACTGAAAATGTTCCCGCGACCCACCAGTTGAGAAACACTGCTTTAGAGTACTTCCATTTTTAAAATACTGTAAAATACTTTGTACGCATTCTACATGATGACAATATAAAAATGCACCCTTTGATTGGTGCTTTGGACGTTATTGACTCTTCCATTTAAAAAAGAACTGAATAAAAATCTTTGGAGAAAAAGTTTACTTTACAAATAATAGTAGTTTGGGGTTGATTGCTGATGCCAAATGTTTGTTGTTAAAACAAACAACATAAAAGAAGTCAAACAGTGGCAATTCCTAAAATACTTCATTGGCTGTTTCAAATGCCAGTTGATCTGCATGGTGCACTGTAAAGTTAAGATCAGTAAGAGATCATCTTCAAGACAGGACTTTCTATATGAAATGTATACAAAATATATACAATAATTAAAGAAAACATATTATATTTTATTTGAATACCTACTTGTACAGTAGGAGTAGAGGTAAATGAGGTGCAGAAAAGTAAAAGTAAATGCGAAAGTGCTTGAAATAGGAAAAATATTTAGAATACAAAGTTTTGGACATTTGGGTATATCCTGTTTTAATCACATGTATAAAAACTATAGATTTTCTCCCAAAAATATTCAACCAAAGGATAGTTCCATGAACAATGATATAGAGTTTATGTCTCTTTATTGCATTTTACGCATTGAACAAGAATATTTGGATTCAATTTGTGAAGTAATTCTGGAGTTAATTGAGTGAAGGAATTTCGGAAAGAGTTCGGGGAGACCATGAAGGAAGGCTACCAAGACTACAAAGAGATTCTGGGAAACCTTACGACACCTCAGGACGGGAAAGCAGTTCCACACCGACACTGTTTAAAGAGGAAGTGGTGAGCTGTTGACCTCGACTGGGGATGTTGTCTGTGAGGCGACAGCCCTACCTACTCCGCCACTGCGTCACCTGGTTTTATAGTAAAATACGCTATATTAATATATGATACCTATAATATATTCAGAACTATCTTTGGTTGTTATTTACTGTCGTAGTGAAATTCACTTGTGACTAACTTCAAAATGAGGAAAGAATCAGTTTCACACTCTCCTTCAAAAAAGTGACCAAAATCTCAATGTTTATATATCGAAACCAAATATCCCTACAATGCGTTTGTTGTTTGTTCAAACTACTTATTTAAAATGAGCTGAAACAACACAATTTAAAGATGTTTGGGGGAACAACTTAATAGTTTTATATTCAGTACACTGAAGTTTGTAATAACTAAAAAGGTAATCAACTTACAGTTTTTCCCAATTGTTTACACACATTTTCTGAAAGCATGTCTCATATTGTCAGAACTCTACACACAAATCACAAAACACACACACATTGGGCAAAACCTTTCAATTCTCATGCAAAATGAAACTTTACATTCAAAATAATGTACTTTCTTCTCAAAATGGTGTTCTGTTTTCAAATGACACACACAAACCATCACATGAATAAACATTTATAAGAACCAGTTGAGCACTGATGTGCTTACAGTTTTTCCCAATTGTTTACACACAATTACTTGTACTTCAGACACAATGACTACAACATGTAACTGATGCACCAACCCCCTGAACCAATTCTGCTTAACTACAAGCACACTTCCTGCTTTACACTCAAATTGCAGATTTTACACACTTTTTTTCAAAACACTACACACAATTCTCTGCATTTGACACAATTTTCATGCAGAAAATCTCTTGTTTTCACAAGGAACACACTGTCATTCAAAATTGTAAAGTCAGTTGTCGTACTTTACATACTAACTCATCACATAGGTAAACACCTGTCACACATAAACGCAATTTAGAAATCAGAGCTCATCTCATATTCTCCATTTCTCAATCCTATTGAGGGATTTTTTTCTGCCTGGGGATGGAAAGTGTGTGACCGAAATCCACACTTTTTTTTTACATTTATTTATTTATTTTTTACTGTAACTGTATTCTGTAAATACTTCGGTTGATGGCTTATATAGACCACATTATGTGCAACTTTGTGTTGGTTGGGATGTACACTGTTTTTGTGGGAAAAATACAGTAAAATATATTTGGTTCCGTGTATTTGTGTGTTTTGTATAAAAACAATATTCTGAAATATTTTACAATGCACTTCTGTAGGCCTATGTACTGTCTGAGGTAATTGTAACACCGAACAAAAAAAGGCTCACAGTAAGTCATTACGTATGATGAATGGAGAAGAAGGGGTCATAGTGTTTTACATTAAGCACATCAGTGTTCAAATGGTTCTTATAAATGTCTATTCATGTGATGGTTTGTGTGTGTCATTTGAAAACAAAACACCATTTTGAGAAGAAAGTACATTATTTTGAATGTAAAGTTTCATTTTGCACGAGAATTGAAAGGTTTTGCCCAATGTGTGTGTGTTTTGTGATTTGTGTGTAGAGTTCTGACAATATGAGACATGCTTTCAGAAAATGTGTGTAAACAATTGGGAAAAACTGTAATGTAAAACACTATGACCACTTCTCCATTTATCATAATGACTTACTGTAAACCTTTTTTTGTTCAGTGCTACACTTACTACAGACAGTACATAGGCCTACAGAAGTGCATTGTAAAATTTTTCAGAATATTATTTTTATACAAAACACACAAATACACGGTACCAAATATATTTTACTGTATTTTTCCTACAAAAACAGTGTACATCCCAACCAACACAAAGTTGCCCATAACGTGGTCTACATATGCCATCAACAGAAGTGTTTACAGAATAGTTACAGAAAAAAAAAGTGTGGATTTCATACACTTTCCATCCCCAGGCAGAAAAAAATTCCTCAATAGGATTGAGAAATGAAGAATATGAGATGAGCTCTGATTTCTAAATTGCGTTTATGTGTGACAGGTGTTTACCTATGTGATGAGTTAGTATGCAAAGTACGACAACTGACTTTACAAATTTGAATGACAGTGTGTTCCTTGTGAAAACGAGAGATTTTCTGCATGAAAAATTGTGCCAAATGCAGAGAATTGTGTGTAGTGTTTTGAAAAAAGTGTGTTTTAAACCTGCAATTTGAGTGTAAAGCAGGAATTGTGCTTGTAGTTTAGCAGAATCGGTTCAGGGGGTTGGTGCATCAGTTACAATTCTGTAATCATTGTGTCTGAAGTACAAGTAATTGTGTGTAAACAATTGGGAAAAACTGTAATTCCTTCATGTTGTCCCAACACAAATCGATTTAAGTTACCTCTATGGTTTTTACAAATTTAAGTGGACTGAACATTAAATAATTAAGTTGTCACAAAATAACTCAAGAGTTGTGTTGACTCTGCTCATTTTAAAGAAGTAGCCTAAACAACCAGCAACAATATATGTTTAAATTGATTAAATTGTGAATTCTATTTTAAAATAAATGAAATAAAATGTTGGGTTTTGTCACCATAGCAATGTAAACAGATTGCATGTTTTCCGATAATGTTTCCCAGGTAATGCAGAAGCAGAGGGCAAAAAATTTTGGGTTTCACACAATTTCTTCCTTCATGTTGTCCTGACACAAAAAAAAAAACAAACATATTAATGTTCGTTTCAACTCATTTTTAAGAGTTTGCCCTCAGCTGATGATTGATTATAAAGCATGTTTGGCATGCTGTCCCAGGAGAGAACCCTGAGCTCGTGAGATCCTCGAGCCTATGGCTCCCCCCCCACCCGTTGCAGGGCGAGAGGGGAGTCTGAGGTCAGGTAGGTCTCGAGAACTCCCCTGCTTGATAATGGTGAATGTAGATTATGAAAAACTATGGAGAGTGTATGCTGAATTCAACGCTTGTCTATGATGTCGATTTAGTTTTGTCACTTTACTTATATTACATGTTTTTGGTCTGTGGGAGGAAGCCGGTGAGCCCGGGGAAAACCCACGCAAACATGGGGAGAACATGCAAACTCCACACAGAAATGCAGACTACGCCAGGTAAGATCTGAGCCAGTGACATTCTTGCTGTGAGGCAATGATGCTAACCATTGGGCCTCCGTGCTGCCCTGACAAGGAAAGGGGATGAGCAGGGTTGGAAGGGGGGATTCTTCAAGACGAAGATGGCTAAGGTAAGATACTCTGGTTATTTATAGTGATTTAGGAATCATCTGATTGGTGAATACTGTGTTAGCTAATGAGGACCAGCTGCTATCAATCATAAGCACGTGCTCCTCTCGAAATTAGTTTATAAAAACTGTAAACTTCACTTAAAAAAGCAGTAGTAAAGCCGCGGTCACTCTGGACTTTTCCCTCCATAGACTTCCATTCATACGCACGCGAATGCGTCAGACCGGAAACGCAGGGTCATGCGTCAGATTTCGCAGGTTGCTGCGGTGCAAAGTTCAAACTTGGTGAACTCTGACCTGCGAAATCGCAACACTTGACTGCGTGAGACCAATCCAGGATCAAAACATGACCTCTCTGGACAGAAATTTAAAACATGGAGCAATCTCTCGCTTTTTTAATGTCTAATCATCTTGTTTAATCCCGCCTCTTTTTGCAGCGCCGTGCAACAGAATTTCGCAAGCTCAAACTCTAGTGTGACTTCGGCTTAAAAGTCATTTTTTGATTGTGTCATGATTTTGTGCTTATTATAAAGTACTGTTCTGCCCTAATTGTCACAAAGGTATATACAGGAGACCCAAATGCAAGTAAAAACAAGATGATTTATTAAAAGAGTCACAACTGGTATAGATCTCACCAGATATAATAGGGCAAGGATGCCCACAACAGAATACGACACGCCAACAGTGGTAAAGGTTCGTCCGTGAACCAACGTCATATAGCAGTCTCTCATAGATATCTCACCAGATATCGAGGGAAGGGAATGGTAGCGCTATGGAGCAGCTCTCAAGGAAATCGTCGAGTTTACCCACGGTAAAGTTCATTAGAGAAGCGGATTTGGGGTGAAGTCTCTCACAGATAATGTTGTCTTCAGAGCAGGCAGTAGTGACAACATCAAAGAAATGGAGACGAGCATAAGGTCCAAATGAAGCAGGTTATATCGGAGAGCTTCCACCAAATTGAGCGAGAGAGTCTAACAGAGAGCAGACACAGAAGTGAACAAACAACGGACTGATGACACGAGATACAAAACACTGAACATTTAAAGGCGCGGTAACGCGCTGCAGCTGTGGCTAAATGATTAACAGCTGAGATGTATGAGTGGTAACAACGTGACAACCCAGCTGATGAATGTAAACACACACATACACACACACCACGCGGTGAAAACCCAAACAAACACACCCACTTCCCGCACACACACACATGCAAGAAGAACAGATAGATCACAACCGTGACACTAATGGTCAATTACTAAATTGTGCATCATACAGAAAGTCAATACTATTGCTATATCTATCCACAACAGTGTTGCCAGATTGGAAATGCCAAAGTATCGTACCAGAACCTCAAAATTATCATATTTGGAGGAAAATTATCGTACACGAGGCAAACGGACAGTATAGAGCTATTATCTATACAAATAGCATTTTGACACAACATGCAAAGGTCACACTTTATTTTGATGGTCCGTTAGTTGAATTTAAGATACATTGCAACTAATTCTCAGTAGATTATAAGTAGGTTGTTAGGTTGGGGTTAGGGTTGGGGTTGGGGTTAGGGTTAGTGTAAGTTGACGTGTACTTGCAAAGTTTCTTATAGTCAGTTAAATGTCTGTTGAAGGATTGTTAAATGTCAGTATCAACAGATATTAAGCTGAGAGTCTACTAATACTCAAATGGACCATCAAAATAAAGTGTTACCCATGCAAATTACCACAATACATAAAAAAATGTAATAAAATAGGCGTACCTTAGTGGGAAGGTTCAAAGTCCACCTCCGAGTCGCTGTCATTGGATACCTGCGTGTTGCCAAATGTTAAGGGATTCATTTTGCGCTACAAATTGGACCGCAACATAGTGCTGGTTTGCTTGAAAGCAGTGCACCCTCCCGAATTTTTAACACACTCTGAGGTGTGCACGAGCCCATTCACAGTATCTGTAATGAGCTGATTTTGTGGCTGTGTTTTGATGAGATTAACTTTGGAAACAACACGTTCACATAACGCATTTGAATGGGGGAAAACGAGAACATCAAGGGCAAACTCCCGTCCTTCTCACTTTCCTTTTCAGCACTAATTTTTTTACTTTATTGCTTAAACGATCAACCTCAACCTGAAAACTACTGACCTAAGCACGGCCGCGCGCAACAGGGACGTTAACTTGTGAGAGAGAGTCATTCTCCACATTGATTGGCTGAGAAGATGTGACGTAAGTTGGCATAGAAAATGTGCCCAACTCCCCTTTCTCCTCACAGACAGTAGACAAAATATGCAGCTAGATCAATAAGTATCAGGCCCGTAGCCAGCCTGGTGAAAGGGGTGGTTCTTTTTTCTCAAAAAGTGGACCTTTTTGCAGTTATACGCCTCAGTTTCTATTTAACTATGAGATTTAAATACTGCATTTATTGACATTTTAAGCAGTCCTTTTTTTTTGCTGGATTAGCCAGTCAGATGTCATCATAACCACACTTTTTGATGTACTAAAAATATTTCTGAAAAATTTGCAATAAAGAAAAATTAAAACAAGACAAATTTTTTAAATACAAATTTATTACATAATATATCATTAGGAAAAAAGAGGAATCTGTTAAAGTTTTAAAGTAAAAAACTGTAGCCTACTGTCATTTATTAGACAAAAAACAAACTGGGGTGCGTTTCCCAAAACCATCGTTAGCCAACTAAGGTCGCAAGTTTCGTCGTTACAAACATAGTTCTTTGATTTGCTGTTTCCCAAATCCATCGCTCCAACAAACATTCGCAAACTGCGTCGCAAACTTGAGCTCTTGAAACGACACCTCTGGAGCTGTAGTTAAAAGCATAGTTCCTGGCTGTGTTCTATTCCCACTTATCCCCCCTATGCCCTATTCATTTAGAACATTCTAACATTCAAAGTTGGAATTATTAAAAATAAAAAAGCATTAAGGTCATCTCTCTTAGGTGTAATTTGCTTTCAAAGTATTTTTACAGTTCAGTTTTAGCGATCTTCATGTTTACAATTGCGCTCCCTTCGCAGTGCACTTTGAAAACATTGATATCATTTTGGACACAGCCTCATGGCGAAAGCTATAGGTATATTTAAAAGCGCAAATTATGCTATAGTACGTCTCCAAAGCTTGTGAAAATAAAAAACATAGCATACATTAATTCTTTTATTTTATAGTGGGTTATTTATTAAGTTTCTCTGCTGTATATGACATGCGCCTGTTGGTTAGAACTTTCTGCTGTGGTTTGCATTTGAAATTGTATTTTTTTTAATAAATAAAAAATATCTTAAATAGTAATAATGATAATAATCATCATCATCATTAATATTATTATTAAAGTAAATATATTTATAATAAATCGCCTTATTATTTATTTATTTATATGATTTATATATGATATTAGAATAGTGTTCGCTTTTGTAAGTGATTTTATGTTTTAGAATAGAATATGTAATGTTCAACTTCTCAATAATATTAGTAAAGCAAACACAGGCCCTATATGTTTACATATATTTAAATGAATATGGAAAACGAGTGCATGTTTTTACCAAAACTAATATTGGATTTTATTTTAAATGCGTGTTTGTGTAAAACAATATCATTTGCACAAAGAAATGATGGGGTTCTTCTCTGAAGAAGTTACTCCACCCCGTTTAGAGCATCATTATGGGCGTTTTGCGTCATAACTAACGTGGTTCAAGCGATGGATCTGTGACAGAGAAACTACGGGTTTTGGGAAACACTCATCACTACATCGTTCTTTTGCCAAATGATGCATCGCACTATGATAGTTCAGCCGCGAGTTACGTCGTTGTTTGGGAAACGCAAACCCTGGCCAGCACATTTAACTGTCCTCAGTCACAATTTGGCCATTTCAATAAAAAATAATAATTAAAACATAATAAAAACAATAATTATAAAACAATAATAATGAATTATTTCGAATTTTTCTAGCCTCTTTGGTAAAAAAAAGTACATTTGAAAATTCCTGGATATCAACAATAGCCAAAATATATTCAAATGAATTTAATTTGGTCCGCTTTTGGTGCTTCACACCTTTTTATTGCTCATTTTTATTTCAAGAATAAGGTCCAAGATTTAGAATAAAAGTTTCCTGCAAATGTTTTCTCTGTTTAAAAACAATACAGCAGTGAAAGAAGACTTCTCTTACATCAGATTATAGTCCCACCGAAGCAACAGCCGACAGAGGATTCCGTTTGGTTTTAAAGCCTTTTTCGATGGATTATGTTCACTATTTATGATGGCATAGCAGTCAAAATAGGACAAATGAGCTGGACCTTTGTCAGTGAGGGGTGGGTCTTCCGAATCCCCCCTGGCTACAGGCCTGAAAAGTTAGAACACATGTTTTCTGCTTATAGTAAACATGTTTTTAATAGAATCTTGGCTGTAAAAGCGCACCTACAGGTGTTTCAGGTCAGATTTTCTCCAGATCATAATTTATTTTATTTATATTAATTTTGTCTAAAACATGATTAGACCTGTCCAGTTTCATCTGGAATGCATCCCAGATCACCTTCTGAAGTGGTTTGAGCGATCGAGTTTATGTCCGATCAGAATAAAACGAATGAAGTGACCAAACAGCCTCAAAAACACAGAGGTGACGGGATTAGCGCCTTTTGCTGTGAAATGACATCTGACGGCTGAGGACTCCGCTTGCCATTAAAGCCTTCATCGGACAGTTATTTAAAAAAAAAAATGGGCAAAAATAGGGAAAGGGAGGTCATGGACAAGTCAATAAATATACAGGACGTCCCGGCTAATGCAGCCAGTTAGCCTAGAACCTCATGGATAGGGACAGATTTTCATCTTTTAGGAGATAAGTAACTTTAGCCTTACCCTGTTTGTCTTTTTGAACTAATGTGCAATATTTTGCAATAATGACGCCGCTGCCTGCCTTTTCTGCCTCTCTTGCTCTTCTCGACTCATAACGTTACTCAGTTTGGATGTCGCTTCAAAGATTCAAATGTTACCACTCAGTGGGTTATGTCAAGTGACTCGCGTCACATTATTGTGGCTTTGAGGCTCCATGGGATTCGAACTACTGGCCATAGTTATTTAAAATGACCCTTTATTACAATACATATTAAATATAAATATATTATATTAATTATATGATAAATATAAGATATAATATTAAATTACATAAAATAATTAAAATGGCAAATTCTGGACCTTTTGGCTGTGGGGGGTGGTTCGTTCGAACCACCCGAACCCCCCCTGGCTACGGGCATGAGAATAGAACCCCTAAGATAACAATGAAATTCTGTTTAAATGCCATAAAACTATAAAATTATTGTACATTATAGGATTTTTTTCATTATTGATTGTACATCATACAGAGGTCGAAATTATCGTACTGTACAAATACGATAATTATCGTACGTCTGGCAACGCTGATCCACAAACCCAGCGCTTATGCAGTGAACTGGGTCTTTTCTCTCTCTCGCTCTCTCTCTCTCTCTCTCTCTCTCTCTCTCTCTCTCTCTCTCTCTCTCTCTCTCTTTTATCATCTTGGATGCTTTTATTCAAAACTCTGCTGGGTTAATTCAGCTAGAGGGGTCATACACTGTCCAGACAAGTCATTATTTCAACCCCGAATGCTTTTAAATGAACTGAAGCTCAGCATTTCATAGCAGCTTGCTGCCTTTAGCACCCACTGTTTGCTTGTTTTTTCTTGTATTTAAAAACCTGAATCGGGAGATGAAGCCATATTAGTTATTATAGTGAAAAAAGTCTTTGTCATAGTTAATTCTAATGCCATATCATTACCTTACTGCACATTAAATAAGTGCAAAACACTTTATTAGATGAGTCACACTTTTGTCAAATTACAGAGCAAAACTGCAGTCTACATTAAAGTATATACAGAGTATATTGTGTGGATCTACTTGCTTTCAGTGCCAAGCGGGGTGTTTTTCTTGTTTTTAGGGCTGTATTGAGGTAAATGAATGCAGAAGAAGCTGACGAGAGCAGCGTGTTCCTGCCGTACAGCGAGTCTTTGATGAGTGAATGGGAGAGTTATGTAACATCTTTAGCACACATGCCCGAGTGTGTGACTGCCAGAAGACGACGCAAAAAAGATGTGAGAGGAGAAACATTGCTGTTTAGATTGGCATTGGGTCACTTTGCTTATTAGAACTGCTCAGTGGAGCAGCACTAACCAGTCTGCTAAAGAGCGGACATTTCTTCAGCATGGTCAGCAGCATTGATGTTAAATGGTTCAATGTTTTGACATTAACGGTGCTGTATTAACTACTTATTTATTTTTTTAGAAAATTGCTCTGCTGTCTGTTGGTCAGATTTTAAGCCACTTTTTACTCTGGAGCCTCAGGAGAATGGTAGCTTTGCTGAGCCTATTGGTAAAACAGGTGCCTTGCTTTGTGGCTGATGACTAGGGCCAGACAGAATCTGCTGACATTTTTTGCTGTTATTGCAGAGAATTTTGTAATAAATCTGCGGATTTATGTGGAAGTATCATAACTAAAAACTTAATATATGAAATCAACAAATAATACATATTTAACTTTTATTTAATGTTTACAATGCAAATCCAATTAGATCCACTTATTTGGTAAACATAGCAAGTCTCTCATATAATATCTCTACTAAAAGACAGAACATATTACTTACAAAGTGTATTGTAAATAAATCAAATGAACATTTTTATAATACTATTATTATATCACAATAATATTAGTGAAATCAATTTTAAAAACTGAATAAATATAAATTTACATACATTTACCCAGGTAAATACTTCGCGCTGAAATACAATGATGGGCTAAAAATTTGCAGATTTCTGCACGCGCAGATTACTTGTGGACTTACTGATGACCCTTAACATTAAAACCACTTAAGGCCCAAGCTGTTTTTTTACATGTATTTTTTATTTCTCTTTGCTATTTGGGCTTATTGGAACCTAATTAGAATAAAACCTAAGTATCATCTTTTGATATGATGTACTTTTAGAGAAAAATGATGTCCATATATAGGTCCGAACTAGAAAGAAAAACTCTTTATTTCTGCCTTGAACACAGCAGTTGTTTTCCTGACTGTTTTTAATGCATTAATAACACATGCACATATTTTTTTTACATGTTTTGACTATCAGTAAAAACAATTTGGACAGTTAAAATAGTGTTTGGGACATTTCATATGCTGCAAAACAGTTGCAGGATGACACTGTATGTCTGTAACAAAATATAAAACATAAGACATAAGAGCTAAAATGTGCTGTCCACGTATGTGGCCACTAAGCCCTAGGAGGTTAAACTACAATTATAAATTGCTAGAAATTGACGTGACTGCTAACACAAGTTTGTGCTTAGTTTTCAGCTGTTCACTTGCTCGTATCACATCATCAGTTTAACAAAATATTATATATTAAACATATTTTTATTAAAATAATGTTTTTGGCAACAAATATCTTTAGAAAAAGAAAAGATAATCCATTTAAATTCAAGCAAAATATTGAAAACTCTTTTGGGCAATAAAAAAAATATCGGCGTTAATCTATTCTCAGAGTTGGGTTGGGAGCTGGGTCTATTCTACGCAAGCTATGATGACTTTCTCCTTGATATTTTAGCGCGGATATATTCCTGACTGGTGAGCCGTCTGACAAAAAAGTGCCCTTCTGAATCAAATCAGCAGGATGCCCTTCTGGATCTTTCACTTACTTCGAAGACACTACTGACTACGCTTACATAGACATCTGTAGTCTAGTTATTCGCCTTAATACACAATAATATAATTAAGGTGTTTACGTGAAGTGCTTTCATGTAAGAGTTTCCTGTAATTTTGGGTGACTTAACTGCAGTTCGGCAGTTTCACTTTCACTCATGAACATTTCATTCATGCCCCCGTGACAAACTGGGGTATTAGTGTCACGTCTGCTGTAGTGCCATCTTGTGGTCTTCTGGACAGTTGTTATGTTTTGGTTTTTGTTCCTGTTTTGTAGTTCACGTGATCACTAATTGTTTCCAGCTGTCTGTCATTGTCTAATTAGTGTTGTCTTTATAAGCTTTGTTATGGTGTGTTTACTTTGCCTTTGGAATTTTTGCTCTTTGCTCGTGCACTCTGTTTGCACGATTCTGTTTTGTTTTTCCTGGCTCTTATCTGGTCCTAGTCTAGTCAGTTATTGTTTTGGTTTGTTTGTTTGTTTACTTTGTTTCATGTTATGATTATGTTTTTGAATTCCTGTTCAAACTTTGTTTGATTCACTTTT
Organism: Danio kyathit; assembly: GCA_903798195.1. Lineage (NCBI taxonomy): Eukaryota > Metazoa > Chordata > Actinopteri > Cypriniformes > Danionidae > Danio > Danio kyathit. The sequence goes on along the minus strand of LR812541.1, from coordinate 6,921,522 downwards.
GTTTATTGTTTTGTACTTTTTGTCTGTTGGATTTTTGTACCTGGCCTGTCCCCTTATTTTTTATTAAAACTTTAAATTGCTGCATTTGGATATATCTTGTATTTTTGTAAGTCCATCGAGACAATTAGACGCAAATAAGGAGTAAGGACTGGTGAGAGTGTTATGGAATTTAATAACGCACACCAAATGGAAAGAAACAACTTCCGCATTTCGCGATGTGGGTGTGTGCGGTCCTTTACTGACAGACGTGTGAGTGGATCTTGTCTGAAAATATGGCGAAAAGTCCTACATGACGGTAATAGTTTGCGGTGTTTACTTCAATGATGCCACTAATATCTGCATACTCCACGTCTTAATTCCATTTCTGTTTAGTTCAGTTATGACTTTAGTCGGATTAAGGTCATAAAAAAATCACTGTTTTGAGCTTATGTAGGCCTACAGTTCAAAATTCAGGTTTAACTGAATAAACCGTTAGTAAACACAAGTACATCTTATTGAACATCATTTATTTTCATAATCATAGTAGAACAGTTTCTCAAGCAGTTTGTGATGCATTTTGAAAACAGGAGATAAGCCTCTGTTCTAATGCGCCACCTGGGTTGAGAAACCTCAAAGACTTACTTTTTTTAGCACACATATTCTGAATGCCTTCGGCAGAATGCAAATGAGCCATTTTAATGTAGATTAATTCCAAGATTACAGTGAGATTAATCTAGATTAAAAAAATTTCAAGAGTTCACACTTAGCTGATGATTAAATATAAGCTTGTTTGGCATGCTGTCCCGGGAGAGAGCCCTGAGCTTAATGGATCCTCGAGCACAGGGCTCCCTTCCGTTCGTAGAGCGAGAGGGGAGCTTAAGCTTAGGTAGATCTCAAACTCCCCCGCTGCGGTAGCTAAGGAAACACTTGAGGAGGAAGGGAGTTAGACAGTTGTATCCATTGCTTAAGTCTGTTGTGAATTAAGTATATCTTTGCAGGTGGGAGGAAACCGGAGGACCCGGGGGAAACCCACGCGGACACGGGGAGAATATACAAACTCCGCACAGAAACGCCAACCATCCTGGCGAGGACCAGAGCTGGTAGTGTTCTTGCTGTGGGGCAACAGTGCTGACCACTGGGCCGCCGTGCCGCCCGATCTATGAAAAGGAGGAGAAGGGGGAGGAAAGGGAGGGTTTCTTCTGTGTACTGAAACTGTGGTTATTTATAGTAAATAGGGAATCATATGATTGGGAGATCATGATTAGTTAATGCGAGACCAGCTGTGGTAAATCATAAGCATAGGATCCTCTCGAAATTAGTTTATGAATAAACTTCACTTATTTGACCACATATTATACTGTATATATATATATATATATATATATATATATATATATATATATATATATATATATATATATATATATATATATATAAATATATATAGAATTATTAGCCCCCTGATGGTGACTATCAGTAAACACTAGTGTTCAGGTCACTCCAGAGGTGGCTGACCAGGCGGGGTCACTCAAGGTCACTGACAGTCTTGTCCCTAAGATCCTCTATGTCAGTTCTGCCTGTGTCATTGCGTGAAAAACAAAAAAAGATTTCGATCCACTTTAGCATAAGACCACAACACTGACTGGGCCAAATACTTTATGAATGAACATTTACAGTGTAACATTTACGATAAAAAGTATACCATGACTGATGGGCTTTAATTGATGTAGTGCATCATATAATGTTAAACATTCCAACTGATGTATCTGAATCAACGACTACAACATTGCAGTCCCGAGCTAGCGCCCAGTGCTGGAAGATATGGCACAAGATGGGACTGGAGAATAACCGATAGGCAGAGACACATGGTGAAACCAACCCTGATGCTGAGACGGGCTGACAGGCTCTGTTTGTGTGCATGGTTAGACTGTGATCAGGACTGACCGGGTTGTCTCGTAGAGGTTATGCCATTGCCAGCAGTGCGGCTGACACAATGAATGAAGCTCCAGTTCCTCATCAGGTCAGTCTTCTGCAAGCATCTCACAACGCGTCCCTGTACACACCAAGGTTTGTGAACCTTTCCTTTTCCCTTTTGGAAAGCGTGTCCAGCACATGAAATGATGTCTTTGGCAATAGGGCACAGTACGCTGTCAGCTGCAGGAGTCTGATCTTGCCAGCATGACTCAAGTTTTCCTCCAGGCCACAATCCCACGTTTGTGCGTGTACCGCACTTACTTATAGGATCTATTTTAGATGCGCTTTCCCCTTAGGATGCAGCCACATCCTCTTCAGAAGGGGGCTGTGCAAAACCACTGGATAATGCTGAAATAATCCACGAGCAATTATGCAAATTTGGTGTCTGTCTCAGCCTTGAAAGGATGAGATAGTAAAGCCGAACACTCAAAACATTCAAACTACAGCAATCGCTGATGATCAAATTACGAGATTCACACTGCAAAAAATGCTTTTCTTAGAATTTTTCTCTCGTTTTTAGTCGAAATATCTAAAAATTCTTAAATCAAGAAGCATTTTCTAGACAAGCAAAAAATATTGTCTTGTTTTAAGGAATAGTACGCCCAAATTAAGTTAGTTTATCCTTAAAGCAAGCAAAAAATAATAAAATAAATTCTGCCAATGGAGTAAGCAAAAAAAAAAATCTTAAACAAGATTATTTAGCTTGGTTTAAGTGAATTCTCACTTAATGTCAACACATTATTTCTTAAAACAAGGCAACAATGCTTCTTGATTTAAGAATTTTTACATACTTGAAACAAAACCCTATGCTAATGGAAGTTAAAGCATTTTTGCAGTGCATTATTTCAATCTCATTGACCCCAAAGTGTTTAGATTTAAAGTTTGTCTCTCTATGTCCTTCACGGATATGTGCCAAAGCCTGTCCCATGTAAGCATGTCAATAATCTGGTAAAGAAGTGAGAAAATGAGCAAATCTCCAGGCTATTCCTTGGAGAGCACACTTCATACGAAGGCTTGTTCGGATCAGTTTTGATGCTGGAGAGGCTGAGGTCATTTTGTCCTTTGGGCTTTTGTAAATAAAAAACTAATTTAAATGAGTTGACGGAAATATTTAATATATTATTATTATTATTATTATTACAATATTTAATAGCAACTGTGACTGAGGTTTTATTACATCTTATACAGTTGCAATCAGAATTATTGAACCCCCCTTGAATTTTTTTTCTTTTTTAAATATTTCCCAAATGATGTTTAACAGAACAAGAAAATTTTCACAGTATGTCTGATAATATTTTTTCTTCTGGAAAAAGTCTTATTCGTTTTATTTCGGCTAGAATAAAAGCAGTTTTACATTTTTTAAAACACATTTTAAGGTCAAAATTATTAGCCCCTTTAAGCTATATATTTTTTAAATAGTCTACAGAACAAACCATCATTATACAATAACTTGCCTAATTACCCTAACCTGCCTAATTAACCTAGTTAAGCCTTTAAATGTCACTTTAAGCTGTATAGAAGTGTCTTGAAAAATATCTAGTAAAATATTATTTACTGTCATCATGGCAAAGATAAAATAAATCAGTTATTAGAGATGAGTTATTAAAACTATTATGTTTATAAATGTGTTGAAAAATTTTTCTCTCCGTTAAAAAGAAATTGGGGAAAAAAATAAACAGGGGGGCTAATAAATTAGGGGGTTGAATAATTCTGATTGCAACTGTAGCTTGATGTTGGCGTTAGTCATGCATGGAGAGCCACCATAATGATTTGGCAATGTATTTGGTGGATTCTGATTCAAAACGTTATCTATACTGACCTCTGCTGGCTATTCCAGACACGAGACTGAGTTGTGTAAATGTAATACAAGATGTTTTTTGTTTATTGCTCCAAGTCTGTCCACTTCAGGCATATCCAACTGAATGCTAAACAAGGAACCACACATCAAAAAAAATGCTTTTCATACTTAGATTTTTGTCTTGTTTCTAGTTCAATAATTTAAAAATTCTTAAATAAAGAAGAATTGTCTAGACAAGCAAAACATATTGTCTTGTTTTAAGAAATAATAAGCCAAAATGAAGTGAGTTTTTCCTTAAAGCAAGCAAAATAATCGTATGTCAAATGAAAAACAAGATTATTTCGCTTACCCCATTGGCAGATTTTAAAGGGTGAATTGTGCAAACAAACATACACAATTTACCCTGTACAATAACGAGATATCACTTTTGCTACACCTTAATGATTTTATTTTCATACTTTGCTGATGGTGAATATTTCATTAGCATTTTTACAAACCAGTTATTTAAAATCATTTTGAATGAGTTATGATTAACCTATTCAAATATAATTTACATACACCTTGTTCAGGCAAAGTAATAATTAGTGTTTAATAAATGCTTTATTAGCTCAAATTCTAAAGTGAACGCTATTTATGCATTGTAAATCCCTTATAAATGACAACTAAAGGATGTGTAATATTCTAAACAAAAAATGAAATGAAACAAAAAATAATTTCAAGATACAAACATGAAACGATAAAAATCAATCAAACGAAAAATAAATCTTTGATGATGAAAGACTGATGATGAAATTGTAGTTAATGGCTATTTGTAGTACTATGTTTTTTTTTTTTTGTTTTTTTTTTTTTTTTTTTTGGGGGGGGGGGGGGGGGGGGGGGGGGGTCTATGTTATAAAATGTAAATGTACAAATGGAATCAAACATATAATATGTCAAAGATGCCAAAAGGATAAAATATGTCTTATGTAAAAAGAAGACCATAAGTAGAAGAAGAAATAAGTTTAAGTAATAGACGAATGATGTGTGTGGTAATGAGGTGGGAAAATAATAAGCTTGGGCTTCATCCTGCTCCATTTTCGACCATGTTAAAATGTATATATTTTATTTTGGTTGAAGATATTTTATGTATGATATTTTTGTTCGAAAATAAAAAAATCAAATCAAATCAAATCAAAAAATCTTTGTAATCTTTTTTTCATATAAATTACAGTATAATTTAAACATTGATTCATCATTTTTCATTTGATACTGAGGCTTCGTCATTTATAAGGGATTTACAAAGCATAATAGTGCTCACTTTAGATTAGGTCTGAACACTGTAGGAAGTAGCAAATGAAATATGTTAATGAAGCAATAATGTCACAAAGAAAAGAACCAACGGAACTCACGATGCCAAAAAAAAAAACACAGGCGCAATGAAAAAACAAACACAAAGGGCTTATATAAGAGCACATATTACAAAGACCTGACAATAATATATAAATCAAAGCAGCAAAGAATTATGGGAACTGAAGTTGTCAACCAAAAATGGCATACAACAAAGTGCCCTCTAGAGTCTAAACTAGAACATTACAGCGGAGGCTGTGACGAATAAGACACACTGTGAAAAATGCAGGGTTCCACACAATTCATACATGTTGTCCTAACACAAATTGATCAAGTTAACTTAACACTTTTAACAAATTTATTTGGATTGAACTTAAAAAATTAAGTTGTCCCAAGGAATTCTCAAGAATTGTGTTGTTTCAGCTCATTTTAAATAAGTAGTTTGAATGAGCAAAAAAAAAACAAAAAAGCATTTTTGAGTGCGTATAAATGTTCATTTGAATAGTCATTTCCTAAAAACCACCAACTACTCTTGAATAACTGGCTTGTAAATAATGCAGCACTTAATTTAGTAATGAAAAATGAATTACAAACATGGTATGAACACAACCAAGCATATCATATACAGCATTTGTAGCTGTAGTTTTAAACTGCTTACTAATGTATATTAACATATACTGTAGTTAGTGCTTAACAAATGATGATCTTCTCATGCTTAAAAGATGATTCAAAGTATGCAGCTATTATAGTGTCACAGTGTATTAAGTTGACTGTGCCTACACTGTAAAAATATCTGTTACCTAACAATTTCCATATTTTGCGATTCACAAGTGTTTTTCATTTATTAACGATTGTGAATTACATTATGGGACCTTGATCTCTGCTCTGTCGACTTCTGATGCTGAAAGTTACTTTTACTGACATATTAGCAGTTTGAAATAGTATAATGTATAAGATATAGAACTCCAAATCAGAAAAAAAGTGACTATGAAAAATGCAAATAAAGAAAGAAAGTAGTGATTTCTAAATTTACTTTGACTTGTATTTTATTCTAGAAAATAAAACAAACAATATTAAATGTGTTCCTCATGACTTCTATTGTTTTTTTTTTTTTGTTTTTTTGTTTTTTATAAACATGCATTCCAATTTTGGGAATGTTGCCATTCCTTTTTGCTAACACTTTTATGGACTGAAAACAGTGATTTTTTTCACCCACACCTTACACTTGCTGGGTATGGCAAAGTACAAAAATCCCAGCATGCACTGCAGTATGAATACATTATATAGTTTATTGATGCTACAGTTTTCATTATTTGCTTTTGATTCTGCTGTTTATGTTGACATTGTTGATTTTGTCACTTTTAGTATCCTGTTTTGTTAATTGTCACCGTTGTTGAGGTTTATACGCTGATTATTGATGTCTCTGTGAGCAGAAGTTGAACCATAGAATTTTTGTAGCTTATAAACCTTCATAACTCTGTGGCATGTGCAAGCATGTTATTACGATACTTCTAATAATGAATTAAACATTGGTTAACATCAGTGAATTATATTATTACATCACAGGTTGTGCCTCACTTCATTTTATTGTTTGTTTTTTTTTTTGTTGGTTTTTTTTCCTTGGCTTGTTTGCTGTAATGAATAAACTTCTCAAACAAATTTCAAAAGTTACAGCAGCCCAAAAGAAACTTTATATTAAGAGGTTCAGGGCTATGAGCCCAACTAAAGCAAACACTTTTCCCCATGATGGTGACTTTAGTCTATGTGGTCCATATATGTTTTAAGATAACCGGGCCACATTTTGCCATATCTTCTCTGGGCCGCTTTAGGCTCACAGCCACATTAGCCAGAGCTGTTCCAAATATTTGCCAAAAGTGGCCCACATTTGTTTTAGGATAACTGGGACACATTTTCCATATCTTCTCTGGGCCACTATAGGCTCAAATCCACATTAGCCATAGCTTACTGTGCCGAATATTTGCCAAAAGTGGTCCACATATGTTTAAGATAACTGGGCCACATTTACCATATCTTCTCTGGGCCACTATAGGCTAACGGCTGCATTAGCCAGAGTTTACTGTGCCGAATATTTGCCAAACTGGCCCACATATGTTTTAAAATAACTGGGCCACATTACACTTACACGTGTGAGCTAATTTAGGTTTAGGTTTAGACCCAGATTACCCTTAAATGACTATGCCACATTTTTGCCAACTGTGGTCCACATTTGTCTCCATCATTTGGGCCAAATGTATCATTTTCCACATGGGCCACATTACGCTCACACTGAGATTACATTTTGCCATAAGTGCCAAATATTTGCCTTAAATGGCCCATATATGAATTTGAATCTTTGGCCCCACTTTGCCATTGTACAGGTGGGGCACTTCAGGCTCACATTCATTTTGTCTGGGCTGAAGGAATACCACCAGTGCCGCATAACTGCCTACAGTGGCCCACATTCATATGCTATCTGGGTAGGCACCATTGATTCATTTTTATTAATATTCAAAAACAAAGGTAAAGTGACAACCTCATTACACAGATTGTGTGTTTATGTAATAAGTATTTCATCAGCTTAAAGACACATAGTTGGCACAGCATTCGTCAAAACTGCGACTCGTGTGATATTGCTCATATATATTGCAAGCAAAATAATACGCTTGAAAACAAAACAAACAATTAGTGAATGCTTGAAATGAGTAAATACATGTTTATTCATCACGCCCTGCGTAACGATTGTCTTATTTTATATTCTGAAAAGACAGTTGTATTGTGTCACAAGAGGTACAAGAAAAGTTAATTTAGTGTGTTACTTACAACTTAAAACATAACTCTGGTTGCTAAAAGTCAGCAAATAATATTCAAAACAACACATAAGTCACTAAATACAATAAGATGGAGCAGAGAGACAGTGGATACCTATGTTGGAGGCATTCAGTAAATGTACTCACTCGTACTGGAATACACAAAATAAATCAGTGTTTATATCATCCTTTAGACATGTATAGACCTTTTTTTTACATTATAGCTGCACAGAAATGAACTAATAGTAGGGTAAATTTCTAAAGGCACATGACTGCTATAACAAAAGTTAGTTTTCAATTTCCTCCAACAGAAATATAAAAAAGTGTTTCCATGACTGTCAAAAGAGGTGGATTACATGGATGAATAATAACAATACAGATGCCAACTTTATAGCAACTCTATTAGTTAGCCCAGTAATCACAAAGTTGACACAGAAATTTGTAATTTAATGCAGTATAATATATACGTATATATATATATATATATATATATATAACACTTTGCAATGCCTTTCCAGAAGTCAAACCAGCTGCTTGCACATCTCATGAAGCATGTTAGAAAAATAGAGTACACTGTCCCAGCAGTTGCTTGTTTTGATAATCTATAGCCAAAAAATGAAACAGCTACAAAACAGAAATGAAGTTTGAACTTATACACCAAAAAAAAGGATAGTTCACCCCAAAATGACAATTTACTCTTCGTTCACTCACCCTCAAGTTGGTGTTTTTTCAAACATACAAAGATTCTTTCTTCTGTTAAACATTCATTCATTTTCTTTTCAGCTTAGTCCCTTTATTAATCGGGGGTCGCCATGAATGAACGACCAACTTATCCAGCACATGTTCTACGCAGCGGATGCCCTTCCAGCGGCAACCCATAACTGGGAAACACCCATATACTTCCATTCACACACATACACTACGGACAATTTACCTTACCCAATTCACCTATAGCGCATATCTTTGGACTGTGGGGGAAACCGGAGCACCCACGTGAACACCATGCAAACTCCACACAGAAATGCCAACTGATCCAGCCGAGGCTCGAACCAGCGACCTTCTTGCTGTGAGGCGACAGTGCTACCCACCGCACCACCCTCTGTTGAACATGCGCACAAAAAAGATCATTTGAAGTTTGGCTCCAAGCATTCATTATCTGTGTTCAACAGAAAAAAGAATTTCATACAGGGTTGGAAAAACAGGAGGGCAAATAAAAATATAATAAATTTTATTTTAGATGACGTATCCCTTTAAATTAAGGCAGACATATTGAAACCTGAAATGAGTCAGATTTCAGATTTTTTAATTTTATTTTTAACTTTTTTCACACATGACGCTCTTTGGTTTTTATGACAATTAAGCAATTCTGCTTTCACCGTGTAACAGGGATGTGCGTTTAATCGAAATCGAATCGCAATTTGAAACATTGCGATTATCTAACAGCAAGAGGCTGCGATATCAAATATATATGTATTATTTAATTCCCCCCGCCCAAAGCAAATGTGTGACTGTTGTCTGTGTGTGACAGTCTTACTAGCCAATTGAGTGAGCATTCTTTCGTTCTGCCCAATCAGAATTGCGCAACCAAACTATGTGGAACGCCCACAATAAAAAAAACAAACAAACAGGAAAGCACGGACGAAGCATGGCATCTGCCACTTTCAGAAGCATTAATAGATGAACTCATATCAAAGAAAAACAGAACATCTGTAATATGGAAATATTTTGGTTTCAAAGTCACAGACACCAAACAAAAACAGGTCATTTGTAAGAATTGTTGTCACAGCATGAGGATATACAACAACCAGCACCTAAAAAAGCACCACAGGGGGCTATATGAGGAGTGTCTTGCTAAAAGGTCAACTGAAAGTATTACCAGTGACATTTATTGTAGTAGCAAGCAACAGCAAAGTACAATTTCAGAGTTGTTTCAGCCGTTAGTTTGCTGAGTGTTCTGTATTTTATATTTTATAATTATTTTTTTGTTTTTATAATAAGCTACACTATCTACCTAATTTAAGTTCAACTTGTTTACAGAAAGGTAACTTCATTTTATTTGTGTTTATTGTTTGCTCTAAAAAAAAAAATTTCATTTTCAATTTAATTTCTGAATATTTTAAAAACAATTTGAATAAATGTTTAAGTAAGTTAATATCTTTTCACTTCCTTTTTTTAACTAACACTCACTGCATTTTAGCAGTAAGAAGCTACGATACAGATTATTGAGCTGAAGCAAGACTACAAAATTAAATTGCAAATCAAATCGAAATATCTGTCAAAAAAATTGCAACTAGATATTTTCCCCAAATCGCACAGCCCTATTGTGTAAGTTTTATTATTCTTGTGTAACTGTATAATAAAGGGAGGAATTGTGCTCAACTGACATGGAAATAGTGTCAAGGTGCCAAAAATAACTTGAACCTTTTTTATTGTTCACCAGTTTGTTTTTTCTAATGATTTTGGGGTTTTGGCCTCACCAAATCCATCTCAGCAACTGAAACATGAATCACATTAACAAAGAAACATTTACTGAAAGTTAAAATTTGAAGTAAATTTGTAAGAACTACAATGTAAAAAAAAAAAGACTTATTGGTTCCTTCTAGGCTAAAATAGTTCAGCATTCCCTTGGCCAGCATCATTTTATGTCTAAAACAGAAATATAGCCAAAACCAGATCCAGACCTAAGAGGCAGGCAGGGAATCAAGGTGCTAAAGTTATAGATATAGATATGAACTATATAGATAGCGTTATAATGTCAATATTGGGCTGTTTCTGACAAATAAATCCTCACAAACATTAATGCAGTGTACGGTTTAGCTATTTACACATTACAGTGATAAAGAAACAAAGACTACAAATAGCATGAAATTCTTTATATTAAAGTGGACCTATAATGTAAAAATCTAAACACAGTTGTGTGGTAACATTGTGTAATTATGGCCAGCCTCTAACAGTAAATTTTAATTAATTTTTATAATCACACTTAGTGCTTGATGGTAACTTTTTTGATCACCAGCCACTTTGGCTAGTAGTTTTCCAACATTACTAGCCACTAGCCATTTTCACTAGCCACATTTTTGTTGTTGGGAAAATATATTTTATATGCAGAAATTTGACTTTGACATGCTAAAATTACCTGATTTAGATTTTGTGTTTTTCCACATGCATTTCACATTTTGGTGTGTTATGTATGACCTTGCTCAATGTGCATGAGTAAATGGGTTGTGGTTTCAGAGTGTCGCACTGCAATTAGTTTTTATTTCACATGACTTTTCAGGACTCAAAATTAAGGATTTACCAAATTTATCTCTGACCACACCAAAAATAAAGAATTATTTCTTAGCCATAAATTTTAAATAATGTGTCAAAACAAGCCAAATATAGCTGTATACATACACTTTTTATTCAACAAAACTTTTCTTTAAATAAAAATTTGACATTTTAAAAATAATTATTGTCATGTACCTAAAACTATGCACAGTCTGTGTCCAGGCTAAAGGTCTCAGACCACCAGTTAACTAAATGGGGAGTTAATCTTCTATTAAAGCAATCTTGTAAAAAAATACAATTAAACCATATTAACAAAAATAACTATAAGCAAAAGAAAGCAGGTAAAAATCATACCGTGTGTGATAATAAAAGGATCACGTTAACATTAGGCCTGTTAATAATCTGTTCAAAGAATGATGAAAGTGGAAGTAGTAACCGCTGCTGCTTACAAAAAGACATTCCTTAAAAAATCTGGAGCTCTTGAAAGCAGCAGGACTGTGGGTGCAAGAGCATCACCTTTTGTCAAGTCCATTTCAAAGAGAACCAATCGAGCCAGTTGAGTTTCTAGGCACAGTTGCTTCGCGGAAGGAAACCGGAGCGCGCGACTTATCATCATCTCATTCGGTATTCCTTTTGCTCGCGCGAACAATTCTTTTTGTCAGTCCTTTTGCTTCTCTATTATAAGATCACATTTGCACAAATATTGGGCCATCTTTATTGTCAAATCCTGCTTTTAAGAAAACTACAATTTAAAAATTATTTCCAACCAGCCAAAGTGGCAAGTGGGAGCAGCTGTCTTACCCGCCACAGATGAAATCTTACCCCATTTGGCGGGCTGGCTGGTGTTAATGTCAAGCCCTGATCACACTTAATAAAAACATTCTCCAGAAACTTTGAATGAATTAAATAAATAAAATGTCAGACTTATACAGGGCAAAATGCTAATGATTTGTTTTGAATGGCCTGCTTGGGCCAATGGAAAAGATTTTTACTTGCTGCTTTAAAATTTTAATTTAGCTATTCAAAACAAGCAAACTCTAGTTATTCACATATACTTTTATTCAGAATTTTTTTTCATTAAAATTATAACAAACTAAATTAATAAACAACAGTCTGTCCAGGTCAGTGTTCTCACCGGGTAATATAAATACATGAAGAACTTTTTTTAAACAAATGTCATTGTGAGGATGTAAAAAATATAATTAAACCATAATGGCAAAAAGAGTTAATCAATTTGACTTTTGTTAAGCCTTTTTTGGGTTGTACCGATTCAGTAGCTGTACATGGACAAATCAAATTAAGACCCGTTTAAAATGATTTAAGACCTACAATAACATATTTCAGTGAATTTAAGACTTTTTAAGGCCTAAAATGTAGTTTTTGAAATGTTATATATTTTAAGACCCCACAGACACCCTGTTTATACAAAATCTAACCACTTTTGAAAGCTTGAAAACACTAGATTAAAATTCGACATTTTAAAGGATTTCCCAACAGTGTGTGGTTGCAGACTTGCACATGCGCGCTCAGACACATGCACTCAATAGGGCAAGTGATGACACTGTGATTGCTGAAAGTTCATGTGCACTCCGTCTGCAGCCAGACTCTTCTCGGATTTCCAGCACCCGTACAAACACTGGTATCAGTATTTTAGGTCCATGCATTAGGTTTAAAAGTGAGAGAAGCCAACTATTTTTGCCTTGAAAACTGAAATGAAAAGACAGGAAGGTAACTTGTTCCTTGTTCAGTAAAGTAAAATAGATAAAAATGTTGAATATTATTGATATAAATGCAGCATTTAGGGTCAGGTTTTGGAGGATCTGGTCTTAACTACACCTCTGTTGTGGGTTTATGTGAACCAGTTAATTGGTCCCACTTTATATTAGGTGGCCTTAACTACTATGTACTTGAATCAAAAAATAAATACAACATACTTTCTGTGTTCATAATTCAAAATCAAAGTATTGCAGAACACTTCTGGTGTTAGGGACAGGTTTGGTGTTATGGGTAGGTTTAATCATAGATTAAGGTAATGTATTTACACAATAAGTACATTATAACAAATGATTCATTTCAATGTAAATACATATTAGTTAAGGCCATCTAATATAAAGTGGGTCCAGTTAATGTTTGTCTTGAGTTATTTAAGACTGACCAACATGATTTGGGGCTGTTCCACTATTGCCTTTGGCTTTGATCTGTAACCAGGCATCCCCCAGTGCTTTAGTGAAGTGGTCATCAACTGACCCTGTTGTGGACACAGAGTTCGAAATAGGCATGGCCTCCTTATAGATGTCTCCCAGACTGCGATGGAAATGCTCCTCAATTACAGGGTCACACACATTGTTTGCTGATGGAGAGAAAATAAGAAGAGAGATTTCACAATAAAGATAAATAAATCATTGGTGCCTTCTGAAAACAAGTTATAAATAATAATACAAATATATTTATAAATCTTAAACAGTTTAAGATTTACTTTTAATAAAAATTTAAAGGCATGTTTAAAGCATTCAGATAATAATTCCTTTATTTTAAGACTCTCCAGAAGAAAAAAAAAACCCACAATTCATAATTTTAAAAATAGGGCATTTTAAAAGTATGTGTTTTACATTTCCGGATGTTACTGCAATATAGGCATTTTGATCAGTTTCTCTTTTAAGTAAATATCTATGTGTAAGTCTAGTATGTCCTATACAAGATCTTGTACAAATAACCTCATCATGTCTTGAATTAAAAGAATAATTAGATTTACTTCCCAAAAGGGCTGGATTTCAATGAGTCTATTAAATGTGCGCTGATCCCATTCTGCTCGCCATTCACTCTTACTTAATGGTTTCATTTGTTCTAAAGGTGGGATTTTGCATTCCTTAATTCTTCCTGTAAGAGAAGTTTTAACTGACAATGGGCCATTGAGTTATTGGAAAAATAATGAGTATCCCGATGCAGTGATGCACTGTTCAGATGTTGCATTCAAGACATTTGTCAGGTTTTTGTCCTCAAACTGCTCCTGTGTGTAAGACTAGTGTCATACACATCTTATTTTTCTCACTACTTTTGACTGTTGTAGCTGTGAAATAACTGAAATCATTCAGTGTAGTATATGGAACTGTAATACAGTCAAAATCTGCCTGGAAACTACATTAGCTGTGATTTATCTGGAAAAAAAACAGCATAGCTTACAATGTTTATCAGCCAATAAGAAACAAGCAGCAGCCCTGTACTACAACAATTATTAATACGTGTAGGACAGTTGAAGTCAGAATTATTAGCCCCCCTGAATTATTAGCACCCCTGTTTGTTTATTTTTTTCCCCCAATTTCTGTTTAACAGAGAGAAGATTTTATCCACACATTTCTAATCATAATAGTTTTAATAACTCATTTCTAATAACTGATTTATTTTATCTTTGTCATGATGACAGTAAATAATATTTTACTAGATATTTTTCAAGACACTTCTATACAGCTTAAAGTGACATTTAAAGGCTTAACTAGGTTAATTAGGTTAACTAGGCAGGTTAGGGTAATTAGGCAAGTTATTGTATAATGATGGTTTGTTCTGTAGACTATCGAAAAAAGAATTAGCTTAAAGGGTCTAATAATTTTGTCCTTAAAATGGCTTTTAAAAAATTCAAAACTGCCTCTATTCTAGCCGAAATAAAACAAATAAGACTTTCTTCAGAAGAAAAAACATTATCAGACATACTGTGAAGATTTCCCTGTTCTGTTAAACATCATTTGGCAAATATTTAAAAAAGAAAAAAAAAATCAAAAGGGGGCTAATAATTCTGACTTCAACTATATATATATATATATACACACACACACAGTTGAAACCAGAAGTTTACATACACTGTATAAAAAGGCACATAACCATATACAAAAAGTCAGATGTTAATGTGACTAAACTTTTTCTCTTTTAGGTAAGTTAGGATTATCAAATTTGTTTCTGTTATGCTTAATAGCAGAATAATGAGAGAGATATTTTTTGAGAAATTGTTATAACTTTTCTTGAAAGTCAAGTTTACATACAATAAGATTATTACGCCTCTGAAAAAGCTCAGATGATGGTGTCAAGGTTTTGGAAGTTTCTGATTGGCTTATTGACAACATTTGAGTTAATTTAAGGCACAACTGTAGAATAGTATTTAAGTAAAACCTCAAACACACTGCTTCCTTGTGTGACAACATGGGAAAATCAACAAGCCAGAATCAACAAAAAAGCCAGATTACAATTTGCTAAATTACACTGGGAAAAAGAATAATTTTTGGAGACATGTCCTGTGGTCTGATGGAACTAAGATTGAACTGTTTGGCCATAATGACCAGTGTTACATTTAGACGACAAAGGGGAAAGCTTACAATCCTAGGAACACTATCCCAATTGTGAAGTATGGGGGCGGCAGCATCATGTTGTGGGGCTGTTTTGCTGCAGGAGAGACTGGTGCACTTCACAGCATAGATGGCATCATCATGAAAGAACGTTATTTAGAAATACTGAGCAACATCTCAAGACATCAGCCAGGAAATTAAAACTTGGCCACAAATGGGTCTTGCAAACAGACCATGACCCTAAGCATACTGCCAAATTAGTTCAAATATGCTTTAAGGACAACAGAATGAATGTGTTGGAGTGGCCATCACAAAGCCCTGTTCTCAATCCTATAGAAAATTTGTGGGCAGAGTTGAAAAAGCTTGTGCGAGCAAGACATTGCAAATCTGACTCAGTTACACCAATTCTGTCAGGAGGAATGGGCCAAAATTCCTTCAAACTATTGTGAGAAGCTTGTGGAAGGATAGCCAAAACATTTGACCAAAGTTATACATTTTAAAAGCAAAGCTAAAAAAAATACCAAGAAAATGTATGTACACTTGACTGTCTAGAAATTAATAAAAAAATCTCTCATTATTCTGGCATTTAGCAAATGTAAATGATTTAGGTAATCCTAAAGGACCGAAAATAGTAAACATTTAATATGATTTACCATCAGACATTTAAAAAAAAAATAGTAATAGTTCCTTTTTTTAGAGTCTATGTAAACTTCTGGTTTCAACTGTATATATATATATATATATATATATATATATATATATATATATATATATATATATATATATATATATATATATATATATATATATATATATATATATATATATATATATATATATAATAAAAAGTCTATCCTTTCATGTTATGCTATCGTTATTTTGTGGTGTCACAAAATACATTGTCTACGGTAACACTTTTTCATAATTTACATGAACGCAAAATTACATGGCATTACCAGGAGTCAGGCAAAATCTTAAAAGTACAATGCTTACATTTATTTTGCTATTTATTTAGCAATATTTTATTTATGTATTTATTTTTGCTGTATGTTGGACCTGTAATCATTATTTTTTAAAAAGTGTTATATATTAAGTTAATTTTTTTAAGTTATAAATAAAATTAGAAATATAATCACATATGAAAGAGTAAATTTTTAAGTATATACTGTAAAATGTAAAACGGAAAAAGTTCTGTGCATGTGGCCAATATATAAACTATCAACTGATTGTATTTACAGAAATGGTACTACATCGTGATATATATATATATATATATATATATATATATATATATATATATATATATATATATATATATATATATATTTATTTATCAGGATATGAGATGACTTGTGTTATGAGATTTTTGTCATATCGTTCAGCCCTGCATGTGTACATGTAGATGAACTACCGTTGGTCTTGTTGGCAGATCCAGATGTGCAGCTATCAGGGGACATGTGGCAACTGGACAGGCTGCAAGGCCGGTTGCTGGCAGGGGCACAGGTGATTACAGATGGACGATTCTGAAATAATAATAATATAGCTTATTATCTTCTCTTTGGAAACAAGATGGTTGTACTTGCTACTGCTCATTTTACATGCAATAAACAACTCGTACAGTAATAGTTAAGCTTGCTGATGTAAAGCTAATGGCAGACAACTGCTTCTCACTCAGGGCTGTCTATGCTAATGAGGGAGAGATTGTCACTAATAGTGGGACTTTCCTCCTCTGATATGTACAATGTCATCAATGTTGTGTTTTAATCAAATGTGATTATAAAAATAGAATTAATTCATTTTTACCATTAGAGGCTGGCTGCATTTACATACTGTTGTGTGTTTATACCCCTTATAAAAGTGATTTTTGCATAATAGAGTGGAGGAATTATGAAATCACCTTGTAGGCCAATCGGCTGCTAGCATAAAACTGGTTCCCTCTATAAAATCTCCATAGGATTTTCCCATAGGCTTTTCGAAGATTACGAAGAATAAGCTCTGTGTTCAAACACAGTTCATCACACTTACACATGTTGTCCAACTGGATAATCTTCACACGAGAATACATCTTTTTAGCACTTTTGAATCTTAAATGCAAATGCAAGAATTGAAAAGCTAACAATAGGCTATAAACGGACTACAGTGCCTTAGGCCGCTCGCCTGTGACTGTTATGAAGCAGACGGACAAACAGGGTAAGTGCAAGATGTTACAGTTTTATTCAGACAACATAGAACACAAACGAAGATGAAGACAGGGATGATGAATGGGCTGGTTGGTTAAAAGTCCTTTTCCCTGGCAGAACGGGAGAGACACAACATGGAAG
This sequence comes from Danio kyathit, assembly GCA_903798195.1. NCBI lineage: Eukaryota > Metazoa > Chordata > Actinopteri > Cypriniformes > Danionidae > Danio > Danio kyathit. Next base: position 6,903,716 of record LR812541.1, on the reverse strand, counting down.
ACGGATCACACACACCACAGACTGGATAGACAGGAGACAGGAACAACTAGGGATAAGCAGAGACACGGTAAGTACAAGAACGCAAATACGTGAGTGTTAGCCAGGAGAGTGAACACTCAGCGTCTGCTTCGTATCAACGAGCCCGGACACTGAGTGAAGTGAGGTGTGTGCTATTATAGTGAGTCAGGGGATTGGATGCAGCTGTGTGTGGTTAAAACTCAGGTGATGGTGCTCGCTGTGATTGAGTGCCGAAAGAGCCTGGCCAATCCGTGACAGTGACGTCAGCCCCATCATGCAACAGACAACTTTTCAAGCTTATTTTTAGAAATATGGTCCATAATAAAGACTTACTCTGTTTATTTATATTATAATCCACGCTATATATGATAAACAAATAAATACACAAATGTATAAACCTACGCGCCTTTTGGATGCTTTACGGTTAATTTTTGTAAAAGTTTTAAAACTGCATGCATAAATGTGCCTACATAGTATTATCATAACAAGACATATTTAAATAAGTGTATCACACTTACCTCAGTAAAAGACGACAGTGAGGGACAAGTCAATCAAATGCCTGCAAGTTCCATCATTTATAGAGAACCACATTTCAATATCCTTTTTTTAGCGATTTAATTGAAATCCCATTCAAAAAACCCATCGACTTTGGGACGAGGGAACCAGAACTGCTAAAATGCGAACTTGCTTCTAGGTTTTTGCATACAAATTGACGTCATAGTTCCTCCACTCTATAGGTCTAAAGAAAACGCATGTAAACAAGTCTGACCTGTTGCTGTTTTGTGCTGGTTCCGGGTGTAGGAAGCATGTTACTAGTAGGATCTAAGCTTTGTGGGTTCATCTCAAAGGGTCGATCAACTGCAAAAATGGGGAAAGGTGCAAATACATGATGGCTATGGAGACCACTCGGACCACTGTGTCCAAATGAACTGAAATTCCATGACTCTTGATTTGCAGCGCTTTCATTTGGATTTGTTCTAAAAGAAAAATAAAAGGTTTTATTAATAAGACAAATAATAATAAGATAAAATAAATCACAAGAAAACAGGATCATTCTGATGTCCATATCAAATATAAGACATACAGATGTGATGCAAATAAACATCTCATTTTGTTCATTTGTCCTTTGTCAGAGTCTTTGTTTTCATGATGTTTTCTCTTGGTTGGGCTCACAGGTGGACATTCTGAGTCAAGCACCGGAACCCTAGATGCTTCTGAACCATCTGTCAATAAATCAGATTCAAATTCACAGGGTTAGTCATATTCATGATTTATTTGGCTAATGTTTATTAACCAATTACTCATCAAGCTTAAAAACAACAACAAATTTTATTTAATTACCATGCACTAAAACAATGCTATGCTAGCACTTCAAAGGGCTTTAATTGTTATTAGGCAAATATTTTATTACTAATATTATGCATTCATTCATTTTCTTTTCGGCAGTCCCTTTATTAATCCGGGGTCACCACAGCGGAATGAACCGCCAACTTATCCAGCCTATGTTTTACGCAGCGGATGCCATTCCATCACTGGGAAACATACACACACACACACACACACACACACACACACACACACACACACACACACACACACACACACAAACAAACAAACAAACACTATGGCCAATTTAGCTTACCCAATTCACCTATACCATGTCTTTGGACATAGAGGTAAAGTTGGTTTTATATTCGGATACTCAGACATTCTCCTTAATGACATAATTTCATAAAAGTATTATTTGCAAACTCTAAATAGCGAAATCATATTAGCAGCCAATGATTATCAAAATACAACACTGTTCACAGTCAATTAGACTGTGTTAATGTTGTTTTGAAGTCATACTTGCATGCTAATTCCGATCGAATATTCAAAGTAACATGCAAACAATATATAGACTTCTAAATGAACGAATGTGCGAATATAAAACCAACTTTACCTCTATTCTTTGGACTTGTGGGAGAAACCGGAGGAAACCCACACAAACACTGGGAGAACATGCAAACTCCACACAGAACTGCCAACTGACCCCGCTAAGGCTCGAACCAGTGACCTTCTTGCTGTGAGGCGTGACGCCTACTAATATAATACTTAAGTATATTTTAAAATCAACAGACCACCAGTAAAGAATATTTACAGTTAGGCATGATGCTCATTTTGTCTGCATCTAAAAATGCAAATGACACAGACTCAATAATGAAGATGAAAGAATGTGAAGCTTCATTAAAATCCTTAAAGTAAAATAAATGAAAATAATGAAATAAAACGTAAATTAAGGCTTTGGCTCAGGCTGTAAAAAGATTTGTAATTAAATTTTTATAAAAGATTACCATGTTATAAATGCTTTTTATCCTGAAATAGTTTTTTAAAATATAAAAAGACAATTAAGATAGCCATATACATGGGTAAAAAGTAATGTTAAATATGTAACGTTGGCGATAGCGGTAAAGTTGGTTTTATATTCGCACATTCGTTCATTTAGAAGTCTCTATATTGTTTACCATGTTACTTTGAATATTCGATTGGAATTAGTAAGCAAGTATGACTTCAAAACAACATTAACACTATCTAATTGACTGTGAACAATGTTGTACTTTGATAGTCATTGGCTGCTTATATGATTTCCCTTTTTAGAATTTGGAAATAATACTTTTCTGAAAATATATTATTAAGGACAATGTCTGAATATCCGAATATAAAACCAACTTTACTTCTATACGTTGGCGCTTGAGAAGTGTGAATGCGTTTACTCACCTTCGCCATATAGATTACATTGCAGCCCGCTGATGTTATTGTTCATTTTATTGATGATTTCATTGATCAAAATATCCATTTTATCACAAGCATTAATATTTTAAAAAGAAGGACTCTAACTGTTGATCCCACTTCATCTACAGACTTCAATCTGTTGCAAACAAAGGACGTCTTTCACATTATTTACTGTAACATAAGCAACTTTAAAAACAATCTGTGAGAAATTAGAATTTAAAAAAGTAAACAAAAACGCTTATGTTTTTAGCACAATAGGCTAGTTTTGCTATTAGCTCGTTGTTATCTATTAGCAAGTTAACCTGTGTCAAAATGTTTACTTTAAATTACTTTATTCCAAAACACCAGCTTTTTCTTGTAATGCACGACCTGTTGTCAGCGAAAAGTGATAAAAAAAAATAACAAAAGTCAAACTTGTTACGATTGTAATGTGTGAATATAACGCTAAAGTTCCTCCACAGGAGACAGTCACGTCTATTTCCGCCTAAGAAAAAAATACATCATTTTTGCTTTGGAAAATTCTCTTAAAGAGCGGTTTATTTGTCTAGATTTTTAGTTCAATCAGATTATTTTCAAAAATCTGAATTGTAATATTAATCTAAATGAAAATATATATTTACGCAGTCATCACAAAGACGAGCATTGGTCCATCCTAAACAGCGCTGAAAAAAGTAACGAGGTCCATTAGACAACGTCATCGCACCAAGTGATAAAGGTCTTCTCTCACGGGGCTTCTCATGTTACATTCTCAGTGAACGAATGGATGAAATTGTAGCAAGAACAGTAAGCTTTCTTTTTTGGCTATTTTAACAGTTTTCCCTGGAACATTTATACATGATCGACAGACATTTTAAATTTTGAAAAAAATTAGAACTGTTGAATTATTTTAGGAGTAGGCTATGCAAGCTATACTCTAAGATACAGCTAGAACACTTAATCCCAAAACAACTGACATTTCAATGATACTAAATAGGCTACAAATAAGTTATGCTAAACAATATAGATCTATCTTATAAGACATATCTGTTAAAGAAATACAATTATTATTTAAATTTTAAATTTACAGTAATGTAGCTTTTCTGGAAATATTCCTAAACTCGGTTCAATTACACCATGGAAACCCTGTCCTTTACAATACCTTTAAACAGTTATTTTATAATTATTAGCCCACACATCAGTCTGTTAAAAACTATTGGGGAGATACTGGATTCATTAGAGGTTGATCACTGAATCCTAATAATAAATGCAATTCAAATGTTTGTTTGTTTGTTTTTTACAACCAAATTATTTAGAAATTGGTGTATTTGTAGATAAAGGTTTCCAATATTAAAATGTAATATAACAGATTTTTATTTATTTTGATTTCAGAAAATTAACTTTTAAGTAAGATAAGTTCACTAAATGAGTTTGCACCAACTGCATTACTAAATTCCACTAGTAATTTTATCCATTAATGATCCATCATGTAATAATGTTGTTCAGGAAAGCAGTGATAGAATATGCTATATTTCCCTCATGTTTACACATTTCAACTCTTCAATATCTCATTCAAAATCTCTCAATATTAGTTTTTCTCAGTCGCTTTAGTGCATTTCTTACAACACTATTTACATTTGCACAACAGTTAATGCATTTCTCAAAACAATTAGTCATTTGTGCACATCATAGTAGCAGTTTCTCATTCCTTCCAACAAATTGTCAATACTTTTGGACATGCATCAATTGCTTTCATACAAATCTGCTGTTTGTAACATTATCATTTGCTTATGTCATGTCAGTCAAAATGAACTGAACTTGTGAATGCTGAATAGTCATTCCATATAAAACTAATAGTCCTCATTTTATTACTTGAGTCATTACATACAAAAATGTTAAACTAGATGTCAAAATCTGTCAAGCACATTTTATAACAATTTTTAAATATTTTTTTTCCTGAAAATGTCCTCTAAAATGAACAATTTGATGAATGATTAACAGACCTGTGTATGTTGTAGGTTCAGTTCCAATATGTACTGCAATATTGTTTACAGTTGTGCACAGCTCTACCCAAAGGGAGTTAATGTTTGTTGTAAATAAGTGTGTTTTATTCTTTTGCACAATGCTGTGAATAAATTAGAATTGCAAAGAGCAAATGCAGTAAACATGTGAAACATACATATTCAGTGTCTTGTACTCAGAGACCTCACTAAATGCAGTGATGTCTAACTTTACTGTAGTTTTCAAATAGCTGTGTAAATAGTATATAGTGCTGTCTAGAGCATTTTCAGGAAGTGTCACTAAAATCTGACTTTTGCATTGGAAAAAATTAACAGAGCAAAGTGTCATAATAAAAACCTGACAAAGTCATTTGACTATCTTGTTCATAAACAATGATGTCAGGACCTTTCATCTTGATGACACTGACACTTTCATTGACATCAATACTTGATTTTTGAGGAATGAGCTCTCCATTTTGAGCAAGTGACACATTTTTGCAGGTTATCTACTAGGTTTTGCAGTTTGCACTTATTGTTTTGAGAAATGCATTAACTGTTGTGCAAATGTAAATAGTGTTGTGAGAAATGCACCAAAGCAACTGAGAAAAACTGTAATTTATATAGCAAATAAAATTGGCTAATTAAGACATCACATACGTACTTCAATGCTGTTTTATATTAATATGAAACTAAATTAAGAAAACATTAATATATATATATACACATTTAAAGGCTTAACTAGGTTAATTAGGTTAACTAGGCAGGTTAGGGTAATTAGGCAAGTTATTGTATAATGATGGTTTGTTAGACTATCGAGAGAAAAAAATTAGCTTAAAGGAGCTAATAATTTTGTCCTTAAAATGGCTTTTAAAAAAAAATTTAAAACTGCTTTTATTCTAGCCGAAATAAAACAAATAAGACTTTCTTCAGAAGAAATAATATTATCAGACATACTGTGAAAATGTCCATGCTAAATCATCATTTAGGAAATATTTAAAAAAGAAAAAAAAATTAAAAGGGGGCTAATAATTCTGACTTCAACTATATATATATATATATATACATACATGTGAGTGTGTGGGCACGTGTCCTCAATATGGCAATGACCCTATGAAAATGCTGTTGGTGATGAAAAAAACAGTTTTTTCTTTATTGTAAAGTTGAGTCTTGGCAAATTCTTTAGACTCTAGAATTATTTGTAATCACTCTCCATTGTTGAATTGTATGATTCCGTTATTAAAATATGTTTCTTGCCTGTGTATTACCTGAGTGCATAAATCCCATTATAAATGAACATTCTGTTTAAACTGTTAATAATAATAATAATAATCCTGTTGTGTTATGTTGCTATGTTGCTTTCTATGTTGCATTTTACTCAGTCCAAACACATTAACTAACTTCAGGTTTGGCACACAAAAGTACTTAAAATGTATGAGTTGCATGGTGTTGATAGTTTCATTAAGAATTAACTTTCAATATCTTTAAAAACCTTTCCATTGCACAAAAGGGTTCTTGTGGTGGTAATTGTTTTTGTTGTTTTCTGACTATTAAAGTGAGGCTTATGTCAATTCAAAGCAAATTTGCATCAGTACATTTTAGACACAATATATGTGAAGTGCTGTCTTTATACCCGTTGTATGTGGTCACAAAGAGTGTTGCAATTTGACCAAATGTCCAGCTTGACCATGACCTTCTAGAGAGGCATGATGACTCTTTAACTCCTCTTATTATTCATCATTTGACTAATTTATAAATACAGTTGAAGTCAGAATTATTAGCCCACCTTTGAATTTTTTTCTTTTTTAAATATTTCCCAAATGATGTTTAACAGAGCAAGGAAATTTTCACAGTATGTTTGATAATATTTTTTTCCTTTTGAAAAGTCTTATTTGTTTTATTTCGGCTAGAATAAAAGCAGTTTTTAATTTTTTAAGAACCATTTTAAGGTCAAAATTATTAGCCCCTTTAAGCAAATCTTTTTTTGCGATACAGAACAAACCATCGTTATACAATAACTTGCCTAATCACCCTAACCTGCCTAGTTAACCTAATTAACCTAATTAAGCCTTTAAATGTCACTTTAAGCTGAAAGTTACTTACTTATTTACTATCATCATTGCAAAGATAAAATAAATCAATTATTAGAGATGAGTTATCAAAACTATAATGTTTAGAAATGTGTTAAAAAAATCTTCTCTCCGTTAAACAGATAGATAGATAGATAGATAGATAGATAGATAGATAGATAGATAGATAGATAGATAGATAGATAGATAGATAGATAGATAGATAGATAGATAGATAGATAGATAGATAGATATGACATTATACATCATCAGTCAAATGATGACTGATTGCTGAAACAGTTTCTCTTTGTGAGGAAAACATGAGCAATTCAGTGAGGGGAGGCTCATCTGCTCATTTCCACTCTTATTTCATCCACGCATGCATGTACTGCAGGAAACCTTCTGCTTATACTGTCCTGTCATGAAGGAGGATGTGTGTTCAGGTCGTCTAGCATTGGGGGAAGGGAGAAAAAAGACTGAGCATCTCATGCAGGGATGCAGCAAAAGCGTCTGATTGGCTGAATGCACATGTGACATCAGAGGCAGAGAGGGGAGGAAACACTGCGACGCAAGGAGGGATTCCAGCATCTCACTTCCATGGCTGTCTTTCCGCTGAAGTAGATCTCAACATCAGTTTTCAGATCTGCACTGCTTCTCTAGTCTGCCATCATGAACTACCTGCGCCGGCGTCTGTCCGACAGCACCTTCATCTCCAACCTGCCTAATGGCTACATGTCAGACCTGCAGAAACCAGATCCTCCTCAGCCTCCTCCTCCAGGACCAGCCCCAGTGCCAGCGCCAGCCTCAGGACCAGCTCCGGTGTCCCCGCGCCAGGAAAGAAAACCCATCCAACCCCAGCCGGGCTTAGGGACGGGCTTTTTCAGCTCCATCACGAATGTGGTCAAGCAGACGGCTGCCTCGGCCGGGCTGGTGGAGCAAACCTCCGTCCCTGCATCATCCAAAAAAATCAAGATCCTGCTGGTTATTGACGAGCCCCAGCACGACTGGTAAGAGCAATGGTCTTCACTGATAATGCTCATTTCTTCTGATTTGGTGACTCCTTGTTTTTGCATGCTCATCTGTTGAGGAGTGCTGGGCTACTTTGCGATTGGTTAAGGAATAAAAATAGTAGATTGACATGCATCATGCTGTTATTGACAGGGGAAAGCCATCACTGCATTAATTGCAGGTCGTACTTATTTGCATGCACTGCAAAAAATAATTAAATAAATGCTTTTCTTACTTAGTTTTTGGTCTTGTTTATAGTCCAAATCATGAAAAATTCTTAAATCAAGAAGCATTTTCTACTGTGAAAAAATATTTATTGGATTTACACATTTTTTTAAAGATAACTGGTTGCAAGCAGTTTATATGGTCTGAATTTAAACAAACAAATTTAGTAATGTTCAATTTAATTAGTTTAAATTCAGCGCATTTAAATAGTTTGAAACCGTTTACCTTAAAAATTTTAGTAAATCCAATGAACCATTTATTTTCAGTGTACTTTTCGATTGGTAAAGAAATAAAGGTAGTAGTCTGACATGCATTGTGCTGTTAGAACACCATCACTGCATAAATTGCAGAGTTGTACTTGTATTTGCATGTACTGCAAAAAAAAAGTCTTTCTTATATTTTTGGTCCTGTTTTTAGTCGAAATATCTAAAAAAAATCTTAAATCAAGAAGCTTTTTCTACCGTGAAAAAACAAGATTCATTGGATTTACATTTTTTTTTAAGATAACTGGTTGCAAGCAATTTATATGGTCTTAGAGTTTATGGAATTAGCACTTCTGAAACAATGTGATCATTCAGGAAGATGTTGTGATACTGAAAGATCTGTGGGGCAGGAAATACCCAGAGCTACTTTAGGAGAGGGATTGACATGCTTCATACTCGAAATATTGACTGCAGTGCAAACAATGCTTTTCTTACTTTGATTTTTTGTCTTATTTCTAGTCCAAATATCTAAAAAAAATCTTAAATCAAGAAGCATTTTCTACCGTGAAAAACAAAAAGATTCATTGGATTTACAATTTTATTTTTAAGATAACTGGTTGCAAGCAATTTATATGGTCTGAATTTAAACAAACAAATTAAATGTAGCAATTTTCAACTTAATTAGTTTGTATAAATTCAGCACATTTCAATTGTTTGAAACCGTTTACCTAAAAAAGTTTTAGTAAATCTAATGAACCATTTATTTTCAGTGTACTTTTCGATTGGTAAAGAAATAAAGGTAGTAGTCTGACATGCATTGTGCTGTTAGAACACCATCACTGCATAAATTGCAGAGTTGTACTTGTATTTGCATGTACTGCAAAAAAAAAGTCTTTCTTATATTTTTGGTCCTGTTTTTAGTCGAAATATCTAAAAAAAATCTTAAATCAAGAAGCTTTTTCTACCGTGAAAAAACAAGATTCATTGGATTTACATTTTTTTTTAAGATAACTGGTTGCAAGCAATTTATATGGTCTTAGAGTTTATGGAATTAGCACTTCTGAAACAATGTGATCATTCAGGAAGATGTTGTGATACTGAAAGATCTGTGGGGCAGGAAATACCCAGAGCTACTTTAGGAGAGGGATTGACATGCTTCATACTCGAAATATTGACTGCAGTGCAAACAATGCTTTTCTTACTTTGATTTTTTGTCTTATTTCTAGTCCAAATATCTAAAAAAAATCTTAAATCAAGAAGCATTTTCTACCGTGAAAAACAAAAAGATTCATTGGATTTACAATTTTATTTTTAAGATAACTGGTTGCAAGCAATTTATATGGTCTGAATTTAAACAAACAAATTAAATGTAGCAATTTTCAACTTAATTAGTTTGTATAAATTCAGCACATTTCAATTGTTTGAAACCGTTTACCTAAAAAAGTTTTAGTAAATCTAATGAACCATTTATTTTCAGTGTACTTTTCGATTGGTAAAGAAATAAAGGTAGTAGCCTGACATGCATTGTGCTGTTAGAACACCATCACTGCATAAATCGCAGAGTTGTACTTGTATTCGCATGTACTGCAAAAAAAAAGTCTTTCTTGTATTTTTGGTCCTGTTTTTAGTCCAAATATCTAAAAAAAAATCTTAAACCAAGAAGCATTTTCTACGGTGAAAAAACAAGATTCATTGGATTTACAAATATTTTAAAGATTTTATTTAAGAGTTAGTATACTTTTATAACTAGTTGCAAGCAATTTATATGCTCTGAATTTAAACAAACAAATGAAATGTAGTAATTTTAAACTTAATTAGTTTGTATAAATTCAGCACATTTCAATTGTTTGAAACCATTTACCTAAAAATATTTTAGTAAATCCAATGAACCATTTTTGTCAGTGTACTTTTCAACTGGTAAAGAAATAAAAGTAGTAGCCTGACATGCATTGTGCTGTTAGAACACCATCACTGCATAAATCGCAGAGTTGTACTTGTATTTGCATGTACTGCAAAAAAAAGTCTTTCTTATATTTTTGGTCCTGTTTTTAGTCCAAATATTTAAAAAAAAATCTTAAATCAAGAAGCATTTTCTACCGTGAAAAAACAAGATTCATTGGATTTACAATTTTTTTTAAAGATAACTGGTTGCAAGCAATTTATATGGTCTGAATTTATATGGTCTGAAGCTTTTTCTAGACAAGCAAAACATTTAGTCTTTTATCAAGAAATAATATGTCAATTGAAGGGAGTTTTTCCTTAAAATAAGCAAAATAATCTTGTTTTTCCTTTTGATATGAGATTATTTTGCTTGTTTTAAAGAAAAACTCACTTAGTTTTGACATATTTCATAGAGCAAAACAAGCATGTCTAGAAAATGGTTCTTGATTTAAGATTTTTTAGATATTGTTACTAGAAATAAGACAAAACATCTGAGTGAGAAAATCATTTTTTTGCAGTGTGCCTAAAGTGTGTTTGATTTGCAATGATATTAGGATCGCTCTCTGCGTTGAGTTTATGGGATTAACACTTCTGAAGCAACGTGGTCATGTTGTGATACTGAAAGATCTGTGGGGCAGGAAATACCCAGAGCTATAGGAGAGGGATTGACATGCTTCATACTTGAAATATTGACTGCGCTGCAAACAATGCTTTTCTTACTTTGATTTTTTTTTCTTATTTTTAGTCAAAATATCAAAAAAAAAAATCTTAAATCAAGAAGCATTTTCTACGGTGAAAAAACAAAAAGATTCATTGGATTTACAAATATTTTAAAGATTTTTTTTTATGAGTTAGTATACTTTTTTAACTGGTTGCAAGCAATTTATATGCTCTGAATTTAAACAAACAAATTAAATGTAGCAATTTTAAACTTAATTAGTTTGTGTAAATTCAGCACATTTAAATTGTTTGAAACCATTTACCTAAAAATATTTTAGTAAATCCAATGAACCATTTTTGTCAGTGCACTTTTCAACTGGAAAAGAAATAAAAGTAGTATACTGACATGCATTGTGCTGTTAAAACACCATCACTGCATAAATCGCAGAGTTGTACTTGTATTTGCATGTACTGCAAAAAAGACTTTCTTACTTATATTTTTGGTCCTGTTTTTAGCCCAAATATCAAAAAAATCTTAAATCAAGAAGCTTTTTCTAGACAAGGAAAGCATATGTGTTTTATCAAAAAAGATTATTTTGCTTGTTTTAAAGAAAATCTCACTTAATTTTGACAAATTTTGTCTAGAAAATGCTTCTTAATTAAATAATTTTTAGGTGTTTGTACTAGACAAAAAATCTGAGTGAGAAAAGCATTTTTTGCAGTGTGCTTAAAGTGTGTTTGATTTGCAATGGTATTAAGATCGCCCTCTGTGTTGAGATTATATGATTAACACTTCTGAAACAATGTGATCATTCAAGAAGACGCTGTGATACGTGAAAGATCTGTGGGGCAAAAGAGCTACTTTAGGAGAGGGATTGACATGCTTCATATCTCTAAATATTGACTGCACTGCACACAAGGCTTTTCTTACTTAGATTGTTTGTCATATTTCTAGTCCAAATATCAAAAAAAAATAATTTAAATCAAGAAGCATTTTCTATTGTGAAAAAAAAGATTCATTGGATTTACAAATTTTTTTAAGATAACTGGTTGCAAGCAATTTATATGGTCTGAATTTAAACAAACAAATTTAATGTAGTAATTTTTAAACTTAATTAGTTTGTATAAATTCAGCACATTTAAATTGTTTGAAACCATTTACCTTAAAAATTTTAGTAAATCCAATGAACCATTTATTTTCAGTGTACTTTTCGATTGGTAAAGAAATAAAGGTAGTAGCCTGACATGCATTGTGCTGTTAGAACACCATCACTGCATAAATCGCAGAGTCGTACTTGTATTTGCATGTACTGCAAAAAAAAAAGTCTTTTTTAAAAAGATTTGGTCCTTTTAGTCCAAATATCTAAAAAAATCAAGAAGCATTTTCTACTGTGAAAAAACAAGATTCTATTGACTTTTATATTGTGTTTTTATTTGATCTGACTGTTCTTGCTGTCCAGGGGTGCGTTTCCCAAACAACTACGTAACTCGCGGCTGAACTATCATAGTGCGATGCATCGTTTGAGAAAAGAACGATGTAGTGACGAGTGCTTCCCAAAACCCCTAGTTTCTCTGTCGCAGATCCATCGCTTGAACCACGTTAGTTTTCACGAGTTCACACTCCCAGATATTTGACTGAATAGAAAATGCGAATTTGGCGTGCTGTCCCTGGAGAGGGCTCTGAGCTCGGGAAGACACCCTAACTCGTGTTATTCCCTTTATCAGGATAGAGAGATAGGGTCCGAGCGCAGTGTTTAGCCCGGCTCCAGAACGCTCCCCCTTCAGACTTAAGTATCTGGTTTAATAGTGTGGAGTTGGGGTGGTGGAGGGATGCTGAAGTCAAGAGAAAACAGAGGTATGACGCGTTTGACTATTTATAGGGGTTTGGTCTTGTGCTGATTGGATAATAGAATGATTGTGTGTGATGAATTAGCCTCGTCAAAGACTGACCGTGCTCCTCCCGAAATTTGTTGATAAAACATCACATAGTGTAAAACGGCCATAATGGTGCTCTAAAAAGGGTGGAGTAACTACTTTTTTAGAGAAGAACCCCATCATTTCTTTGTGCAAATTATATTGTTTTACACGTACACACATTTAAAATAAAATCCAATATTAGTTTTGGTAAAAACATGAACTCGCTTTCTATATTTATTGAAATATATGTAAATGGCAAATATAGGGCCTGTGTTTGCTTTACTAATATTATTGAGAACATTACATATTCTATTCTAAAACATAAAATCACTTACAAAAGCTAACACTATTCTAATATCAGATATAAATCATATAAATAAATAAATAATGAGGCGATTTATTATAAATATATTTACTTTAATAATAATATTAATGATTATGATGATTATTATTATTATTTAGTAAGATATTGTTTATTTATTTTTTTTTTATTATTATTTTTTACAATTTGACACATGTAGACCACAGCAGAAAGTTCCAGCAGGCCCATGTCATATACAGTACAGATACTTAATAAATAACCTACTATAAATTAAAAGCATTAACGTATGCTGTGTTTTTTGTTTTTACAAGCTTTGGAGACGTAACATAAATTCCGTTTTTAAATAATAGGTCACCTATAGCTTTCATCATGAGGCTGTGTTCAAAATGAAATCAATGTTTTCAAAGTGCACTGCGAAGGGAGCACAATTGTAAACATGAAGATCGCTAAAACTGAACTGTAAACATACTTTGAAAGCAAATTACACCTAAGAGAGATGACCTTAATGCTTTTTTATTTTTAATCATTCCAACTTTGAATGTTAGAATGTTCTAAATGAATAGGGCATAGGGGGGATAAGTGGGAATAGAACACAGTAACTATGTTTCTAACTACAGCTCCAGAGGTGTCGTTTCAAGTACTCAAGTTTGCGATGCAGTTTGCGAATGTTCGTTGGAATGATGGATTTGTGAAACGGCAAATCAACAAACTATGTTTGTAACGACGAAACCTGCGACCTTAGTTGGCTAACGATGGTTTTGGGAAACGCACCCCTGTACGGTGACCTTGAGTGTCAAGAAAGGCGCCTTTAAATAAAATGCATTATTATTATTATTATTATTACTACTGTCATGTAAACTGCTATACTGTTAGCTAGTCTGTGTTATAACTATATAAATACTTTTACTCAACTACTAACAGCATAGTCAAAATGGCTATTTTTTAACCTCAATTGTAGTTTTTTGTTAAAGAATAGATCAGTAGTAAACATCTGTGTCTTATTTGTTTCAAAGCATGCCTGACCAATAGTCTCTCAGCTAAGCCTTTCATCTGCCACTGTAATTGTCGATCGGAAAAGAAAAGGTCCCTATGACAGTACTGTAATTACTAACTAGTAGTTTAAACAGCAGTGGACTGAATTAAAGCTCATCACGTATTTGAGATAACAGCTGTTTAGCAACCTACATCCAGATTGGTTGCACGTTTGACATTGCAGATCTATAAGAGTTAGCATGGCCTATATACAGTTGAAGTCAGAATTATTAGCCCCCCTTTGAATTGTTTTCTTTTTTAAATATTTCCCAAATGATGTTTAACAGAGCAAGGAAATTTTCACAGTATGTCTGATAATGTTATTTCTCCTGCAGAAAGTTTTATTTGTTTTATTTCGGCAAGAATAAAAGCAGCTTTTATTTTTTTAAAAACCATTTAAGGTCAAAATTATTAGCCCATTTAAGCTATATTTTTAGATAGTCTACAGAACAAACCATCGTTATACAATGACTTGCCTAATTACCGTAACCTGCCTAGCTAACCCAGTTAACCTAGTTAAGCCTTTAAATGTCACTTTAAGCTGTATAGAAGTGTCTTGAAAAATTATTAAAATTATTATGTTTAGAAATGTGTAAATCTTCTCTTCATTAAACAGAAATTGGGAAAAAAAATAAACAGGGGGGCTAATAATTCAGGGAGGCTAATAGTTCTGACTTCAACTGTATATTAGCTATAGTCTTTGTCACTAAAAATAAATGCTAATGTCCCTACAAGTATTGCAATACCAGTCATTTATTGACCTTGTGGTTTTTTAGCAAAACAGCTCATAAATCATGCATGAGGTATTTTGAAAATGCCAAACTACAAAATGCTTTCTGTGAGGGTTGGGGGAAATCAACAGTAATCTTGACGTCTATATGGGTCCCCATAACACATAAAAACCCAACATCTGTGTGGTTAAACTAATTGTTGAATACAGTTAAGTAAACAGGCAATGAAATCCAGGAATTCCTTGAATGTCACATGAACTACTTAAGGTATGAAAAAAGAGCAAAAATGTTGGTCACCATGGTAACTAGCCTGCTGCACAATATGGCATCATCCTTATGCCAACATGTAGGGCAAAAATACCTCCATATACTCTGCTGTCTCGACACTGAAAGCGCATGTGGTGTAGGAGGTGTACAAGACAGACACTTTTGTATTTTGTTTTATATTAATGAGGGTGACGCAGTGGCGCAGTAGGTAGTGCTGTTGCCTCACAGCAAGAAGGTCGCTGGTTTGAGCCTCGGCTGGGTCAGTTGGCGTTTCTATGGGGAGTTTGCATGTTCTCCCTGCGTTCGCATGGGTTTCCTCCGGGTGCTCCAGGTCCCCCCCACAGTCCAAAGACATGCGGTATAGGTGAATTGGGTAGGCTAAGGGTGTACTCACACTATGTACAGTTGCCTTGAACCGGGCCAAAGCGCGCTTGTCCCCCTCCCGTCTCCCCCGACGGCCCACACTCACATTACATTCGGGCCTGGGTGCGCTTACGTCGTCGATGACGCGCTGTTCAGTAAGTGTTTTCGCTCAGCACAGTAGAGATTTCTTTAGTTATATTATTTAAGTCGTTTGATATGCGGTGACACGCAGTCTAATATTTCACCGAACAGATCAGCCACTTTTGACGCTCATAAACAATCATAAAGTCCTCGTGCTGCAGGAATTAGGAGGTTTGCTGAAGGTGCAGCTTCAGTTTCGGGCTCAGGAACGCTTGCACTCAAGTGAACCGTGCTCAGCCCCACCTCTTTCAACCGGGCCAGGGCCGCCCAAGTGAACTGTGCCTGAGCCTAATTCAGAGCACTCACACTTCTCAAACGATCCGGGAAATGGGCCTGGGCACGGTTTGGATAGTTAGTGTGTGAATGTGTGTGTGTGGATGTTTCCCAGAGATGGGTTGCGGCTGGAAGGGCATCCGCTGCGTAAAACATATGCTGGATAAGTTGGCGGTTCATTCCGCTGTGGCGACCCCGGATTGATAAAGGGACTAAGCCGAAAAGAAAATGAATGAATGAATTATATTAATGATTGATTCCTTGATAGCTTGAATTGATACAGTCAGTCCTGCATCGTTTACATAATAGATACAGAAATTTTTTTGCTGCCTGTCCAAGCTACTTATTTAAAATAAGCTTGGTCAACACAATGCTGGAGTTTTTTTGGGACAACTTAATTGTTTTAGGTTTAATTTACTTAATTTTTTGAAAACATTGAAGTTAACTGGTGTCACAGTGGGTAGAACGATCGCCTCACAGCAAGAAGGTCGCTGGTTCGAGCCTCGGCTGGGTCAGTTGGCATTTCTGTGTGGAGTTTGCATGTTCTCCCTGTGATCGTGTGGGTTTCCTCCGGGTGCTCCGGTTTCCCCCACAGTCCAATGACATGTGGTATAGGTGAATTGGGTAGGCTAAATTGTCCATAGATTTGAATGAGTGAATGAGTGTGTATGGATGTTTCCCAGTGATGGGTTGCAGCTGGAAGGGCATCCGCTGCATAAAACATATGCTGGATAAGTTAGCGGTTCATTCCGCTGTGGCGACTCCAGATTATTAAAGGGACTAAGTTGAAAAGAAAATGAATGAAGTTAACTTAGTCGATTTGTGTTGGGACAACATAAACAGTGCAAAAAATGTTTTTCTTACTTAGATTGTTTGTCTAGTCCAAATATCTAAAGATTCTTACATCAAGAAGCATTTTCAGACAAGCAAAACATAATGTCTTGTTTTAAAAAATGATATGTCAAAATTAAGTGAGTTTTTCCTTAAAACAAGCAAAATAATCCAGCATCAACCTGCAGTCTTGACACGCTCCCCACGTCATTCTTCAAAACAGTGTTTAACTGTTTAGAAAAGGATCTCCTAAAAGTGGTAAATGCTTCACTTCTCTCAGGGACTTTTTCCAAACTTCCTTAAAACTGCAGTTGTTAAACTTCTCTTGAAAAAGAGCAACTTGGAATCTGTTCTTCGTACCTCACTTTAATGATCTAAGATGATTTGGCAGATCCTGGATCTTTTAATCTTGATAACTGATTTCTGGCTAATTTGGTTCTTCAAACAAGTTTGCGAATCAGATTAAAATGTCTGGATGAACTGATCTGAGATCTCTGCGTGTGTTGTGAAGGACAGATCTATCCAGTGTTGCCAGATTGGAAACGTGAACGTATCGTACCAGACCCTCAAAATTATCGTATTTGGAGGAAAATTATCGTACAAGAGTCAAACGGAGAGTATACAGCTATTATCTAGACAAATAGCGTTGACACAACGTGCTAATTATTACAATACGTAAAAAAAAAAAAATAATAACATAGGTGTACCTTAGTGGGAAGGTTCAAACTCCTCGGAGTCCTCAGGACTGTCATTGAATACCTGCGTGTGTTGCCAGATGTTGAGGGATTCATTTTGTGGTACAAATATGATATAGAGGTGAAGTTGGTTTTACATTCTGACTTTCCCCTTAATAATATAATTTCAGAAAAGTATTATTTGCAAACTCTAAATAGCAAAATCATATTAGCAGCCAATGACTATCAAAGTACAACATTGTTCACAGTCAAATAAACAGTGTTAATGTTGTTTTGAGGTCATACTTGCATGCTAATTTCGATCGAATATTCAAAGTAACATGATAAACAATATAGAGACTTCTCAATGAACGAATGTGCGAATATAAAACCAACTTTACCTCTATAAATATGATGCCTACATGGAGCGCAACATAGTGCTGGTTGGCATTAAAGCAGTGCACCCTCCCGAATTTTTAACAGTCTGAGAGTGTGCACGAGCTTATCCAGAGGATCTGTAATGAGCCGATCTCGTGGCTTTGTTTTGATGAGATTAACTTTGAAAAAACACGTTCACATGATGCATTTGAATGGGGAAACAACGAGAACATCAAGGGCAAACTCCACTGTTCTTCTCACCTTCCTTTTCAGCACTACTTTTTAAAATTTGACCGACCTCAACCTGAAAATGACTGACTGAAGCACGGCCGCGCGCAGCAGGAATGTTAACTCGTGAGAGAGAGCCATTCTCCATGTTGATTGGCTGAGAAGATGTAACATAAGATGAGATAGAAACTACAGTCATTGGATAGAAAACGTGTCTAACTCCACCTTCTCCTCACAGACAGCAGACACAAGATGCAGCTATCAATAATTATAGAAGCCCTAAGATTACAATGAAACTCATTTTAAATGCCATAAAATTCTGAAATTATCGTACATTATAGGATTTTTTACATTATTGATCGTACAGAGGTCGAAATTATCGTACAAATACGATAATTATCGTACGTCTGGCAACACTGGATCTATCGATCCTCGAAATCATGATCAGCAATGCAACGATTGGCTGACGGCACAGCAGCGTGATGACATCATCTGTTTAATATTCAATTATCCATGTGAGCAAAATTACATAAAATTTATAGTAAACCGTTTGTTAAATATGATATGCGATAACTTTCCTTCTTTGTTGTGGGCTGCATGCTTTACACTTTCATGTGTCAAGAGTATTTAGCAATTGATTTAGTTTTACAGTTAGAGTGGTTTTTCCTTATAAGAGCCATAGTAGTTTAGTAGCCGGTTTCTTAATCGGTGTAAAGAATAACTGCACTGTAAAAAAAATCCATAATCTAATGTTTCTTGATTTAAGAAATTTTAGAAATTTGGACTTGAGACAAGACAAAAAGTCTAAGTAAAGGCCGGCTCACACTGTGCGTTTTCTTTTTTTTTTTTTTTATAATCCTGAACGATTGTAACATATCAGACTGAATGAACATGGCTCCCATGTCACACTGTAAGATTTCAGCTATCAGACTGAACAACAAGGAAGACGTGCCAAACACGAAAGAAAACGCCCCCAGAGTTTGACGTCATCCACCCACCACTTTCACTATCCAGCGTTCTGAAATGATTTCTCAAAGCAAATGTAAACATTCTGTAGCGCCAATTTTGCACACAGCGTACCTCAATAATAAATCCAAGAAGAAGAAAAACAGCTTTGACATTTCCCCGAGGTCATTTGAATTGTTGCATGGATTGCGTCATCAAATTCAGCGCTCCTATTGGTTCTTGGATTGACGCTCATCGCAGCTGTTGTCACACTGCAGGGAAGTGTCTGAAATCTTCTGACACTGCCAGAACTTCATCGGAGAAAAAATCTGATCTGTGAACATGTCAAACCAACAATCAAATATCACAGATTTTAGCCCAGGATTTCAGGAATCTTTTGGGATTTCCCAAATTTGTCTCAGATGACAAAATCGTGGCTGAAATCTCACAGTGTGAGTAAGAAAAGCATTTTTTTGCGGTGAAGGAATAGTGTGGAACCCAACGTTTTTTTACGGTGTAGATTTCTTACCCACTGGATATAGTCTTGACTTTAAATAACCTTTCCCTTTGTTTACAGGGCAAAACTCTTTAGGGGAAAAAAACTGAATGGAGATTATGATATTAAAGTCGAACAGGTAAGAATACGAAAGTCAAAATACAAATCGAATCAAAGTATTCCTGTTCATCCATGCAGTTATACAGATTTATTGATTGATTGATTGATTTTTTCAGGCCGAGTTTGGTGACATCAGTATTGTGGCTCATGCAAACGGATCATGTAACGTGGCTGTGCAGGTTTTGCAGAATGAAAACAAGGTTCTGAGGTAAACTTGCATTTCAAAATCCTCTCGTGCTACCATAACTGGGTTAATGTGCAAGGACAATTGTATATAGTCTAATCACATCGTTGTCAGTAATCGGTTGTGTTACTGTGTGTACAGTAATAGCCAGAAAGGAACATTTGACAAGACAGCGATGTTATTCAGCTCGAAAATGAATGATCTGTCACACGCATGAAAGATGTACAGTATCATTAGCCAGAGATGTAATAAAAGGCAATTAGAATAAAAGCCCATTCATAATGATTGGAGTGCTCTGTCACCAAGACTGTGCTTCTGTGTAATTACGCCAATGGCCGGAAATTTACACCAATGGGCTGGAATTTATTTTAAAAAAATTAAATAGATAGCACACAGCCAACATGATAACGTTGCTTCATTACAGTATCATTGATTTGTTTGTTTACTGTTAAAATATTATACAGAACTATTATTTTTATTATGTACTTGTATGTACATAAGTGCAAGAAAAACAGATAGATTGTTCCAGCATCAAGTTTGTAATAAAAATAAAAACGGCTCTTTTCATGGGTCACATTCTGCCTGATGCTGAGATTGTGTCAGAGCTGGTACACATTTTTAAAACTCTCTCGTCCCTGTGTCAAAAGACAACTTGAGAAGTCAATCTGGAAAAATGAAATAAATTGAAATGGCGTTCTAGGCGCAAAGTCTAAAGCGCATGGCGCAAAAGCATTAAGGCCATGTCAGAATCCACTTTTGCTATTTTAAGGACGGAACACAGGGTTGTGCTTATTCTCTTAATGAGTTATGGGTGTGTTTTGAGTACAAGGGAAACGGTGTTGTACGCACTCCACTGAAGACATCCATCAGCCTATATATTTAATTTCGTTTGTTAAGCACAAAGATTTGTTTAAAAACTCTTTCTAAATTCAGTTCTAACTTCCAGCAAATGAATAAATGAACAATAATAACGAAGTGTGGTCAAGAAACTGAGTTATATCCTAAAACATGTCCTATTCTTAAGGCTCGTACACACCGGGACGCTTTTCGTTTGCGTTTATCGTCAGCATTTTTCGAGACGTTTTTCCGGATTCAAACCCAAGCGATTTTCACTGGCATGGAGCAGAAGAGTATGCAAAATCACTCCTTGACGTTAAATGGCGCTACACAACTTGTACCACAGAAGAAGAAGACAGAAAGTTGACATGCTTGTTGTTAAAGTTACTGGCGATTCGAACAAGCATGGATGGTTCAAGTAGCAGCTCCAGCTCTAGCAATGAAGAAATGATGATTGTTCACCAGTGCAATAAGCAGCTCCGTGTTCATATAGTCTCTGGGCATCTTCTTCAATGTGCGCTCGCATTGACAGTTTTGCGCTTGAGCGCCTCCAAGTGCTGTTTACTGTAACTTCAGCAGCTCCGTGCATGTGAACAAAAGTGCCAATCTGATTGGTGGAGAAGGTTTTGACGCGCCGCGTCAAAACAAAAAACGAGCATGAGGCGTTTCTTTTAAAATGACGCTTTTACACCTGGCATATTGTGCGTTGGTGTGCACGATCACATTGACCCCCTTTATTTAGTCATGAGGCGTTAAACGTCGACAAAAAACACGAGCAAAAATGTCTGTGTGCACGGGCCTTTATGCCCCATCCCCTCCGATACATCTCCGCATCTCCCTATACATCTCCAAAACCCGACAGGTGGACAAATCTGAACTTGCTTTTATTCAAACAAATTTAAATATTCATATAATAAATAATACTGCTAATAATAATAACATTATACAAATGCAAATTGTCATGAATAAACTGAAAACATATTTTTATATTTTTGTAGAAAAGAATCATTTTTGTAATATTTTAATCCTTTTTTATTTGTCTATTGCTGTACATCCTGTGTGTATTAAGCAATGTGTACACATTTAAGGCGCACAACTAACGCGCTCTGCGCTGGTCTTTAGGCCAACTTTCAGCTGGTCAATTGCTAAGTCTATTTTAGTTCTTCAAAATAGCAACACTCCAACAATAAGCCTTAACATACCTCCTTTCTTGACCAGAACACCCATGAGTCTACAAAGCGGCGCAAATGGATTTACTACCTAAAAAATGTGGTGAAAAGTGGGAAAATTAGGGTTGCGTTGGTCTGACAATAACATGGTCGTGTCATGCGCCTCATTGCTCCGGGTGCATAATAGGGCCCTATATGTTACACAAAAACAGCTGCTACAGAGAAAGCAAAAAAAAATCTGTTTTCAATACAAACAAAATCATATCTCAGAATAAAAACTCACAAGACTGAAAGAGACACCAGCCTAAAAATAAACAACAGAATAAAAATATAATTTATTAATTAGTTTATTAATTTAAATACATTTTGAAAAATAAAAGACAGTGTTAACTGTGCAAACTGTTAAATCTAAAAGTGCAGCTTCCATCTTCACATAGAACAAAAAGAAAATAATTATATATGCATACTTATATATAGGCAAATGTGACTCCCTGATCACTCTAACAGTATGTAACAGAAAGAAAGCCATATTCTATCTAGATGACCATCACAACATGCATAATCAAAGTGCAGACTGAAAACTGAAGCGTGTTGTTTTTGCATTTGTTTATTTGTACTGTGTACCCGAACAGGTCATTTAAGCCTGACTTTGTCCTGATCCGGCAACATGCATTCAGCATGACAGAGAATGAGGATTTCCGTAACCTAATCATCGGCCTGCAGTACGCTGGTATTCCCAGCATCAACTCTCTGGAGTCTGTCTACAACCTCTGTGACAAACCCTGGGCAGTAAGTGTCTAACACATAACATAACTTAGTACAAGGCTGTCTGAAACACTCGATTCTGATTGGTCAGTTGCGACGTTCAAAGATTCCTAAATAACAACCGCTAAATAACACAGGCTCATCCAAAGTACTTAGAATCATCTTGACTGTAAGTGAATATGTTCACATCCATATTGGCACTGATCGCTCCTGGTGTTAAGATGTGTTTACATCGATACAACCACAGGTAGACAAAAGAGGCACATTTCAATTCCCACCTGGCCTTTAAATATGTTTCTCTTGTCTATTTTCAACCACTTCTCTGATGAGGCAGAGTCTGTGGGCGAGTGTTGGATTTCTCAGATCTTTAAAACTGCAAAAGCTAGTCATAATTTCCAAATATATATAAATATTATTAAAAGTACCAGATCAATTATAAATGCTTTCATGCGAAAAGACCCATTATCCAACACAAGTAGCATTAGATAGCATTAGCTTCAGAGCATTAGAGTTCCTGTATTTCCGATCAACTTTTACTCTGTTTTACAGTTTTAATCTTGTGGTCGAATAATATGTAGCGTATGCTCCATTCAGCCATTGTGTTTCTGTCAGCTTTGCCTATAACTAAAGGAGTAATAAATTATTAAAGCTCAGAACAATGTTTTGTGTCTAGTTTTTACGTTTTGTGGCAAGTAGCCGTGTAATAAGTGGGATAAAATACATCCCGGTGGTTGCTTTTTGCAGAATAAACCCCTTCAGTCTTATACAACGTTATTCTCATCCAATACTAAATAAGCACTGTGCTACGTCTGACAAATCGCACTATTATGTCTTTCTTTTCTTTTTCATTCTTTTATAACCTGTTTAACACATTTTAATCTGTTTTTATTCTGTTTTTAAATCATTTTTATTCTTTGTTTTTATTTTCTTATACACATATCTCTTTTATTCCTGTTTATGTAAAACACTTTGAATTGCCACTGTCTATGAAATGTGCTATATAAACATACTTGCCTTGCCTTACAACAACCGATAAACCTGTCAGGCTTTGTTCTGCGATAACAACCACCTGGATGTACTTTGTCCCTACATAACATAACATAACATGACATGACATGACATAACAAGACATAACATAACAAGACATAACATGACATGGTAACACATAACATGGGTGTTCATAAGAATGTCATGAAAACTTTGTTATCATGACCTCACACATCATATGAATGTGAATAAGTTTTTATGCATGATTATGACAACTGTTCGTCATAAACTGGTCTTAGCTGGTCAGGCTGGAAAATGACCAGCTTAAACCAACTAAAACCAGCTGGACTTACTGGTTTTGGCTGGTCAAACTGGTTTTAGCTGGTCAACTCCCAGCCTGACCAGCTAAGACCAGGCTGGAAATGGCTGGAAACCAGCCTGGAAATGGCCAAAACCCCTCTAAAACCAGGCTGGCCGACCAGCTAAAACCATTCAACCAGCTTAGGCTGGTTTAAGCTGGATTTTTTAGCAGGGATAACATAACATAACATAACATAACATAACATAACATAACATAACATAACATAACATAACATAACATAACATGACATGACATGACATGACATAACAAGACATAACATGACATGGTAACACATAACATGGGTGTTCATAAGAATGTCATGAAAACTTTGTTATCATGACCTCACACATCATATGAATGTGAATAAGTTTTTATGCATGATTATGACAACTGTTCGTCATAAACTGGTCTTAGCTGGTCAGGCTGGAAAATGACCAGCTTAAACCAACTAAAACCAGCTGGACTTAGCTGGTTTTGGCTGGTCAAACTGGTTTTAGCTGGTCAACTCCCAGCCTGACCAGCTAAGACCAGGCTGAAAATGGCTGGAAACCAGCCTGGAAATGGCCAAAAACCCCTCTAAAACCAGGCTGGTCGACCAGCTAAAACCAGCCAACCAGCTTAGGCTGGTTTAAGCTGGATTTTTCAGCTTAATAACATAACATAACAAACATAACATAAACGTTTGAATGATAACTGCTCCAACCTCATCTCTCCAAACAGTTTGCATGTCTGATCAATACATACAAGAAACTTGGCCAGGAGAAATTCCCATTAATTGAACAGACGTTCTATCCCAACTATAAAGAAATGGTAAGAGAACACTGCATACAAGTTATTTTTCCAATGATGTGGTCAGTTACTATATCTGAATGAAATAAATAATCAATCTGTTTGCGCAATACCAGGTGACCATGCCAGCATTTCCCGTTGTCGTGAAAATTGGACACGCTCACTCTGGTGTGGGGAAGGTAACGTTTAAACCGAAACCATGACTGTAAGAGACGTGCACTTTATGTAGTCACGCACAATGTAATGATATGTGTTGTTAAGGTGAAAGTGGAGAACCACACTAAGTTTCAGGACATAGCTAGTGTGGTGGCCATCACTCAGACATACAGCACATGCGAGCCTTTCATCGAACCCAAATATGATATCAGGATTCAGAAAATCGGAAATGATTACAAAGCGTACATGTGAGTAATGAAGCTAATCCGTAGCCTTTCTGAACACATCTCAGATTTAGCTAAACGCTGTTCTTGACAGATGAAGAATGCTCCTCGTTTCATAGGAGGACGTCGGTCTCAGGTAATTGGAAGTCCAACACAGGCACTGCCATGGTGGAACAGGTGGCAATGACAGACAGGTAAGCCACAAGCACACTTTAATGCAAAATAAATATGCTTCAAACGTGACTAAGCATAATGTGTCATTCTGCAGGTACAAGCTTTGGGTGGACACCTGCTGTGAAATATTTGGAGGACTTGAAATTTGTGCTGTTAAAGCTATTAATGGAAAAGATGGGAAAGACTACATTACTGAGGTATGTGCTGTGCTTAAAACCAATTGGAAGAGTTGCATGATGTATAAGATCAAGGGTGCCCAATTCTGTTTCTGGACATCTACTTTCCTGAAGAATTTGGCTCCAAACCTAAATCCAACCCTGATCAAACACAACTAAACCAACTAAAGCAGACTAGAATGGTACATTTCCTAAAGAAAATGTGAGTGGGGTTTGCCTGGCAAATCGATGGGGTAAAATGCATTACCTTACTGCCTAAAAGCAATGGAGTGCTAAGAAATGGGCAAATATGTATTTATGTAGTTGTTAGGGTATTCTAAATGGTTACTATGCTGTGGCAATGCTGTTTTAATAAGTGATGACAAAAGAGATTTTATCGGCCTACATCAAAAGAACCCAAACCTTGTCTTTCCATGATATTCTTGTGCTGAAATATGGCTTGTTTATGTTGTTATATGGTTGCTGGGGTGCTATAAGTGGTTGCTAGTGAGTGTGTACAAATTTGTTATGTCATTACTTAATACCAACTTGATAGGCTGAGTAAAATAAGCCCACCCCCAAGCTTCTACCACTATTCTAGATATCGATGTCAGCCATTTTGTGCCAATGTTAGGTCTATGGGAATTTTTGGATGTCAGCCATTTTGTGCCAATGTTAAGTCTATGGAGACGTTTTGGGTTCTAAACTGGGCAATTTACCTTTTCACACTAAAGTTTGAGCTTGCAAAATTCTGTCACTGAAAAGGGGGGAAAGAAACAAGATGATTACCCTCCTGAAAAATCCAGCTTAAACCAGCCTAAGCTGGTTGGCTGGTTTTAGCTGGTCGGCCAGCCTGGTTTTAGAGGGGTTTTGGCCATTTCCAGGCTGGTTTCCAGCCATTTCCAGCCTGGTCTTAGCTGGTCAGGCTGGGAGTTGACCACCTAAAACCAGCTTGACCAGTCAAAACCAGCTATGTCCAGCTTAAACCAGGCTGGTCAAGCTGGTTTTAGCTGGTTTAAGGTGGTCATTTTCCAGCCTGACCAGCTAAGACCAGCCTGGAAATGGCTGGAAACCAGCCTGGAAATGGCCAAAACCCCTCTAAAACCAGGCTGATCAACCAGCTAAAACCAGCCAACCATCTTAGGCTGGTTTAAGCTGGATTTTTCAGCAGTTTAGACGTTGAAAAACAAACCAATTGCTTTATATTTAAAATTTCTGTACAGACATCATGTTTTGATCATCTATTGATCTCACACAATCACCAAGGTCACCAAGCTTGAATTTTTTAACACAGCGACATGCGAAACTTGTCCAACGAGCTTGCATTTCAAGTCTGCCGCATTCGCTTGCGTATGAATGGAAGTATATGGGGCGAAAAGTGCGGTGTGACCGTAGCTTAAGTCGGATCTGAAAGAGCACTTTGTAATTACAGACAGGTGTGTTTAATCAAGGTTGCAGCTGAACTCTGCAGGTAGATCTCCAGGGACAGGATTTGGCACCCCTGTATTTTGTACTGGAGGGCAGCATCCTGCAGATTTTAGCTCCAACTTGCGTCAACACACCTGCATGGTTATTTCTTTAACACCTAGGCTGTTTCTCAATATGCGTTCTTCAGCGGTCTTGCGTCCTCGTGTAACGTCATCATCAGCTGCCAGAGTTCAGTTCCAATACTCAAGACCGCAAGAATGGAGGACGCACGAAACTTCCTGGATGTGTTCTTGATATCGAGTACGCATGGATGCAGACTTGAGCACCAAACTCGCTCTAGAAGTCCCAGAAGTCATTGCGACTGGAGGTGGGAAGCGCAGCATTTTATATAGGTTTATTATAAAAGTTCAGAGATATCACTTATTTACCTCAGGAGTTTCCCTAAATGAAACGGTGAATATAAACATTACCATGGACATCTTAATAAAGGAATAAACATATTAAGAGTGTTTATTTGCTGAAATTCGTATTAAAATCTTTTTATTTGTATTGTGCAAGTATATTTGTAAAGTCTTTATGCATAGTATATAATGTGAAAAGGGGAAACACAATAAATCGTTGTATGAATGCTGTAGTGTTTAAATAATTTTTGGTTAAATTCTGGTTAAACGCAAGTCCGTTCTCTGCATTCTTAGAATTGAGAAACAGCCCTATTAAGAGCTTTATTAGCTAGCCCAGGTGTGTCTGATTGGGGTTGGAACTAAACTTTGCAGGACACTGGCCCTCCAGGACCGAATTTGGGCACCCCTGTTGTGGAGCTTTAATACTAATACAAGTACTAATTAGTACTAATAACGATGCTTATGCTTTAGGTAATGGGTTCATCTATGCCATTAATGGGGGAACATCAGGCTGAAGACCAGCAGCTAATAGCAGACATGGTCATTGCCAAAATGAATCATGTCATGGCACAAAATCCCAAAAGACCAACTGCTATTCAACCAAAACAGGTACAAACACTCGCAAACAAATACACTGTCAGTAAAAAGCTGAGCTAATTGACTAAATAATGCAGCCTTTTACACTCTTTTGTTTAGTTAGCTAAGGCTACATCTACACTAATACAGATCAATTTGAAAACATCGTATTCTTCAAAAACGCTCCATGTCCACGCTTTCATTTTCAATTTTTTCCATCATCCACACTATAACTACTGAAAACGTTTTCGTTCATGAACTGCGCATGCACACAGACGTCAGATGCTTTTATGTGTGTCATGTACGCCTGCTGTTTATTTACTTTCCATCTCTTTGAAACGTTGCAGCAAAAGTCTGCTTTTGCTGCTGAACAACAGCTCCCAGTAATCATTCTGTGAGCCGAAAAAACATCTGCTTTACAATGTCATCCACCATGTTACCTGAATTGGTCACATGACTAAAATGCCTCTGTTTTCACAGTCCACACTGTAACAGGAAAACAGAGATTTCAAATGTATCCACTCTGGACAGCGTTTTCTAAAAACATACGTTTTCATTTCCAAAAAACACCATCTCAGTGTGGACAGAAGGCCAGAACGGACAGAAAAAAATATGCGATTTTAAATGAAAACATATTAGTGTGGACATGGCCTGAGTCTGTCTAAATCTAGACATAAAATCCTGTATACAAGGCAAAATGATTAGTCCTCCTGTGACATTTTAAGTCTTTTTCAAACAATTCCCAAGTTCCGTGTGAGTTAAATCGTATGAAAATATACAACCTTTAAAGGAAGGCATGGCACCAAACCCTACCCCTAAACCCAGCCGTCATTGGGAGATGAGGAAACCGTACTAAAATGTACAAATATCATATAAATTCATGCGAATTAGCCACTAAATCAAAGTTACGGATTGGCGTGAGATATCATTGATTGAACTCAGCAGCTTTTAAATACTTTTGTATAAAATTTTTTTAATAAAATTGTATTATAAACCAAACTAAAAGAAATAAAACTTTGTATAATGCAAATACTATTACAAATATCACATGGGGGGTAATAATTTTGCTTTCAAATGTATATAACAAGTAAAAAGCCGTCCTTTGAAATGAACAGTTCTCATCTAGGCAATACAATTTTGGCTAGCATATAGCAATGCACGGAACTGCAATGCAAGTTGTAGTAAAGTTTACGGCCACCTGGCCGCCGGGAAGAAGGAGGCGGAGAACCGACGAACTTTTAAATATTTATTAGTAAAAGGGACGGCAGCTCCTCACGGAGACTGCCGTCAAACTGAAAGCAAAAGTAAAACAATGTGTCCGGGCCCGGTCCTCTCTCTCTCTCCTCTGCCATCGTTCCTCCTCTTATAGTCCAGAGCTCCTTTCGTGGGATTGGAGGCAGGTGCGCGCCACAGGTGTTTCTCATCTGTGGCGGGCCTCGTTTCGCTCCCACGGCTCTCGGCCACGCCCCCTCGCCACACAAGTCATTGCTTTGCTCCCACAAAATAATAAAAAAAGACTCCAAATCTCCAGCTGCCAAAAATATCCAACACAGGCTCATTCTGAAAACGTAGTCCCGTGGACGTTTCTGGAGACCGCAAATTATGTAGCCGGAGGTACCTATGGCTTCATTTCATTTTTTAAGTGAACGCTACGGGGCGGTATGACGCCGTTGGTGCTTACCGGCTGACCGCTTACCTCAACGTGGAGGCCTTTCCCACCGCAACCAGTTTGTCCAGTTAGCTCGTTGTGTACGTCGGTGGACTTGAGACGCAGAGAGGAGTTGACCACGACCGGGTTCGAATCCAGGGAAGAGTGGTTCCAGAAATCAGGTAAGACAAAAACAGAATCCAAAAAATAAAATGAACAAGTGAATAACAGGCTGAGAATGTGGTAAAATCCGAAAAAGTGGTAAAAATCAGACGAGGGTTTTTCTTTTTCTGGACGGCTTTCGTAAACTGTTGGTTGTGTTTAGGGAAGTATGTGGGTGGGCGGGTCAATCGGTAAAATTGTTTAAGGAAGGAGGAGGGTGGGTCAGTGGATTGGCTGGTCGCCCAGTCAATCATTCAGTCAGACAGACAGACAGACGGTCGGTCGACAGCGGCCTCTAGTGGGTTTACCCGAGAACAGCGTGGGCGCGAACGGCACTCACGAGAGACATTTGAGATACGAAAAAGTGCACGCAGCAGCCTCTGGCGGATTTGCTAAAACCAAAACTGCAAAAATACGTTCCTTCCGGGATGTATTTCGCGGTCTCCAGAAACGTCCACGGGACTGCGTTTTCAGAATGAGCCTGGGAAGAAAATATAGCTTCAACATGTTAGCAGCTCACATGCTATCGTCAAAAACACACGTATGATCTGATGTGTTTGTTTTCTGTTGTTTTCAGATTACAGTAGAGAACAATACTTTGGTTGAAGTAAAGAACGCTCCACCACAGAAAGCTCCTCCTCAAGGTTGTTTGCAGTACATCCTTGACTGTAATGGTGTTGCAGTGGGACCAAAATTGGTGCAGGCAAACTAACATAGCCATGAATGCTTATAGCATTTACACTCCTGACAGGCTGCGTGCAAGCCTGAGGTAACCTGAGGTGCGAGGGAACAAATAAAAGTTTGGGCCTGACCTGTATTTCAGTCTGTACTGTGTAACTTTCACTGTTGTGAGCTTGTGGTGGTTGCTTTTGTTTCTATGTGAAGCGGTTGTCTCTTCAGGGTTGTTGTGTTTGGTGATACAGCAGATTGTGCCTAATGTTCAGTGCCACTTTCCCATCTACTTTATATACAAATATTTTTTTGTTGTCTTATGTCTGTTTCTGTAAATGGTGTTCAAAGGGTTACAGTATAAGTGTGAATGCATATATAAATATATATATATATGAAAGTATGGAGATTATAAAACATAAATGAACACTACTTTAATTGCATGATCAAATGTTGTGTGTCATTGTGTGTTGAATGGTGAGATGTGTATTTACTTTTGTGACATCACTGTCGAAATAATAGATCCCATTCAAGCACTTCTGTTATTGTTAATGTGTTATAAAATGGTGAGATGTATTTGCTACTATGAATGAAAGCTATATTACAGGTCATCAATAATTCTTTTCTTGTTAACAATAATATTGCAAAATTGCAAATTAAATAAACCATGAGCAATAAAATAAAACTGAACACTGAATGGCCAGGTTATTCCATCAATGGATTCTTTCATCTTCATTGGGTTCAAATTGTGAAAAGAGCATACAGCATCATTTTCACTGGTGAATTGGCCACCAAAGAGTCCAGACCATCGGTACAACACACCTCTGGATGGGAATTAATGCTGTGACACTGCTACTGAAATTAAGCTACAGCGAATGCATAACGTAATCAGAGCTAAAGGTGTTCCAATGAGGTATTGCAGTGTTTACTCAATAATGAAAATTGTCATCATTTACTCTCCATCCACTTGTTCCAAACATATACTGCTTTCTTCCATCGAACACAAAAGTAGAACAGTTGACGGTCAGTTGAAGTTCGTGGTGATCATTCATTCATGAGTTCTGTCACCTGGATTAGAGACTTGATGAATGAATGCAGGGGGTGGCAGTGAGGTCCTTGTGTATGTGCAGGTTGCAAGAGAATATAATTATTCATGTGACTTAATGGAAAATGGAAATATAGAGGGAAGAAGCAGTGAAAATAAAACTACATGTATGTTTACCTGTGATGTTTTGTGGGCGGGAGCAAGATAAAACTTGAAAACTGTGGGTGGAAGTGGGAGAAAATAATATATATTTTTGCAGGTGCTTTCACACTTGGTTTTGTTACAAAAACCAAAACTGAAAAAAATAGCTTACACCAGCCTAAGCTGGTTAGCAGGTTTTAGCTAGTCAACCAGGCTGGTTTTAGAGGGGTTTTGGCCATTTCCAGGATGGTTTCCAGCCATTTCCAGCCTGGTCCTAGCTGACCAGCCTGGTTTAAGCTGGACATAGCTGGTTTTGGCTGGGCTCCCAGCCTGGCTAGGCTGGTCAAGCTGGTTTTAGCTGGTCATCTCCCAGCCTGACCAGCTAAGTCCAGGCTGGAAATGTCTGAAAACCAGCCTGGAAATGGCCAAAACCCCTCTAAAACCAGGCTGGTCGACCAGCTAACCAGCTTAGGCTGGTTTAAGCTGTTCTTTTCAGTAGGGTACTTACCTTTATCTACCACAAGAAATATAAAAAAAACATTCAGAACATCACGCGATGTCCACAGAAGTTGATTTTGGAGGAGACAAGCAGACATTATCAGTGTTTGCACTGGGTCTGTCCTGCTTGTCGCCAAGGTAGATGATACACAGACATACAGTACACACGGATGAACTATGTGGAAACTAAAGTTGGTTGTACAGTTGGCGGTTTACTTCCCTTATTTGGCATGATTGCATTCATCTCAGAAGTGAACCATACCAGAGTTCACCAAACTGTACCCCAGACCAGGGGTTTTCAAACTGTGGGCCAGCACCTATTAAGGGGGGCGCGAGAATTTGAGACGTGCACTCGAGAAAATTATGATGACGGTTTTTATGCGTTGACTAGAGTGAATCTGATTAACGTTAGCTCCACAGCTAACTATCAGGCACATGTAGAGTTTATGCGTTTGAGTAAAAAATATGCAAATAAAATGGAGAGGGTGCTTTTTATAATGAATGACAGTGAATGAAAGTCAAACAGGTGAGCCGTCTGACAAAAAAAAGTGCCCTTCTGAATCAAATCAGCAGGATGTCCTTCTGGATCTTTCACTTACTTTGAAGACATACGACATGAAGACATACAGACTACCTTTACATGGACATCAGTAAAAGTTATTTACCTTAATCTGAATAAGACAATAATATAATTAAGGTGTTACGTAAAGTGCTTTTTGAATGTTGCATCACCAGGCTACCCACGTTTCCTGCAGAGTCTCCTGTCATTTGGGGTGCTTCATCTTTAATTTTTGAACTTTAACTGCAGTTCGGGACTTTCACTCATGAACATTTAATTTATGTCCCCATGACAAACTGGGGTATTAGATGCAAATATTTAGTAAAAAAACTTCTGCACTTCGTGATCAGTGTTGCCAGATGTAGCTGACTGATTCCAGCCCAGAAGCTATCCAAAACCCGCCGAAATTTGAAAACAATCGGCCAATCCTTTTTTACCTGCACAATCGACTACAAAACCACTCAATCTGGCAAGTGAAATTGGACAAACTTGGGGAGGCGTGTGTGCTAAAAGTTTGAAAACCCCTGCCCCCGACGACCAACCGAGGCTGACTCGAGTACGGTTTGTGGGTGTGTACGCAAATTCAAAGAAGACATCATTGACACTAGCCAAACATACCGAACTCTGATATCAAACGAACCCGGGTGTGGTCCAAAAGTGTTAGTATGAAAAAAACACCCTGAATCTCGCAGCAGTGGGACTGAAAGGTCTCGTGCAGGTCTCAAATCTGGAGGGTAAAGTCAGTCTGCATGTGCGAAATTGCCTGCTTTTAGAGAGTCTTGATCTGATGGAGAGTTTTGGTCTGATGGATTTGCAGGGTGCCCAAACTCATGACCATACAAGCATTTTTAAATCTTATTGACTACGAAGCCCTGGAGTGCTTAGCTCCTCAGTATTTGAAGGAGCTCCTGGTGTATTAGAGCCCCTCACGTCCACTACGCTCAATTAATTCTGGGCAACTGATTATTTCTAGAATATCAAAATTGACTGCAGGCTGTAGGTCCTCACATCTGGCACCTAAACTCTGGCCTTCCTAAAGCATTCACATAAAATACAAATGCATAACTTTGAAGTCCTAAATCCTCTGAAGGTCGACGGCCAAGATTAAGATACATTAATCAGGTCAACTAGACCCGGGAACACTTCCCAAAAACACTGTCATTTAAATTGTTAGTTCCTTTGTTTCTTCGTATCCTGTGGTTCACATAATCATGGATCCAGACCGCATCCAGAACAGTAGGCAGTCATGGTCATTGATGAATTAAAAGCACAATACTAATTCCTGCAAAGACCCCAGTGACAAACAAATCTCTGCATTGATCCTGTCAGCTAGTCTAAACACCTGCCCGGAGATAATGGACACTCATTGTTCCTAAGCCCTGTGAAGTCCAGACTGCAGCTCTGCCCTTTACATTTGCCACCCCAGTTGAGTCAGCGTTTTCCCAAGGTTTGTTCTCCAACAACTCTCCTGCCTGCCTGACTTGTAGGGATGTTCCACAATCTGAAATATGGCTTTTTATTCTCTTCTTTTCAACTATGTCAAGCTGATTTGGCACAATCTACATTGTTAAAAGCGCTACAGAAATAAAGATGAATGATGTGCAGCCTGGCACACAGAGCACTATTAGCTTTAGCACCCAGAGATGATGTCAGCTTACAGGTTTGTACAGGAGCTCTGGACAATTTCTCCAGATGAAGGCATTTTGATAAGCAGAAATGCTCTCTTCACCTGAGAATATCTCTATTCCCGGGTTGCCCCAACACTGATGGCGCTGAGCCCTGGGGTGGATCGCGATTCGCATACTCAGATCTTTCTGATGCAGCTCTGCTGAAGACAGAACACAGTGCAGGTAACAGCAGAGGAGATCTGCAAAGGAGAGTCACGATCTGAACAGTACAGGCTGTACAGGCATAAATCATCTACAAACACTGCCTCAATGTGCTCCAATTAGAGAGGCAGCAAACGATAGTGGCTGTTTTAAGAGCACAGGAAACCACCATATCCAGAAACACACAGACAGAAAGGCAGAGTAAAATAAAAAACTTGAATATGTGATATAAAAGGCGCTCTCTCTCTCTCTCTCTCTCTCTCTCTCTCTCTCTCTCTCTCTCTCTCTCTCTCTAGAGATATAAATAAATATAAATAATGTATCATATTATTCAATATATCATATTTATGGTGGCTTGAGAAAATCATAACTTTCCGATAAACTGTCATACAGACTTAAGGTTGGGCTCATTTAACTCAGACTACCAATCTGCCAAACACTGATTACCTTTTAACTTACTAGCCACACCCTAGCAACCACTTACGGCACCCTAGTAACTGTCCCATAGACTTCCAGTGTAAAAAAAAAATCTGCCATTGACTTTACATTGGACATACTAACAACATACCAATCCATACTAACAATATACCACTCCATACCAGAAACATACTAATCATACTAGCAACATGCAAATTCATACTAACAATATACTAATCCATACTGAAAACATTTTAACAAACACACTAATCATACTAGCAAACATGCTAATTCATACTAAACTCATGCTAACAGCATGCTAGTTTATACTAGAAACATGCTAGTGACATGCTAATTCATACTCAATGCTAACGACATGCTATATTATGCTAGAAACATGGTAACTTATGTTAGCAACTGCCTAGTAACCACTCAGAACACCTTAGCAACTGCCTAGCAACACCTTAGTAACCACCTAGAACACCCTAGCAACCGCCTAGCAACCACCCAGAACACCTTAGCGATGGTCTAGCAATGCCTTGGCAATAAATTAGAACACCCTAGAAACCACCTATCAATGCCTTAGTAGCCACTCAAAACACCCTAGCAACGCCTTAGCAACCGCCTAGCAACCACTCAGAACACCTTAGAAACTGCCTAGCAACGCCTTAGCAACCATTCAGAACACTATAGCAGCTGCCTCGCAACACCTTATCAAACACTCAGAAGACCCTAGCCACAGCCTAGCAAACACTCAAAACACCCTAGCAACCACCTAGCAACACCTTAGCAATGACCTAAAACATCTTAGCAACCGCCTAGCAACACCTTAGCAACCACCTAGCAGCCAATCAGAACATGCCTTAGCAACCACTCAGAACATCTAGCAACGCCTTAACAGCCGCCTAGCAACCACTCAGAACACCATAGCAACTGCCTAGCAACCTCTCAGAACTCCCTAGCAACCGCCTAGCAACGTTTTAGCAACCACCTAGGAATGCCTTTGCAACCACTCAGAACACCCTAGCAACCACCCAGCAACACCTTAGCAACAACCTAGAGCACCCTAGCAACACCTTAGCAACCACTCAGAACACCCTAGCAACCGCCTAGCAACACCCTAGAACACCCTAACGATGCCTTAGCAACCACTCAGAACAACCTAGAAACCATCTCTCTCTCTCTCTCTCTCTCTCTCTCTCTCTCTCTCTCTCTCTCTCTCTCTCTCTCTCTCTCTCGGAACACTGACCTGATCAGCTTCAAGGTGAAAATCTGAATCATGATATATACCTGCAGAATCCACTCGTCAATGTCCACTGTCTTGTTTTCTTATTGCTTATAGGTGACTGGTCTTACAAGTGGATCCCCTAGTTCAGAAA